>PVJH01004205.1:0-129219 GCA_004026705.1 Nesogale talazaci
GTGATCTTCAAAATTAACAAGTGAATGGCAGCACAGCTGCAAGTCTGGCTTCAGAGGCCAGGGCTGTTTACAGTTACAAAGGCACAAAGGCGACAAACTACAAACCCCAATATAAACTTGGCAATTCTATGATTTAAATTCAGGAAGAAAAATTTTAATTATTTCAACAGAGTCTATCTCTGCACCTGAATATATTATATATATACTATATAAAATAAATTAATGAAGTCCAGATTAAACAGGCAGAGTTTTGCTGCTACTCATAGCAGATGCTAGTTTGTTCTATTATTATAGTTAATAATAATCATAATTACAGCCTGAATTAACTATGTTTCCAGTTACATAACATTCCCTAACTCAGTTCACAAACCTGAATCTCAGAAAGATATGCTCTTATCTGGTGACTGTAGTTACAGATATTTTTTCAGTTAAATACTTGAGTGAAAATAAATTACATCAAACTTTAATAATTTTTTGGTGACTTCATACAAAAAATTAAGAAGGAAGACAGAAACTTGGTCATTATTGGGGTGACTTAGAATCATGCTGTTTAGAGGAAGTTACATTTATTTTTACTGGACAGTTACTATGTGCCTGATGATTTATTCATTTAATATTCAAATAAATAAGGAGAGCTGGTAACCATTGTCTGCAATGTGCAAATTAAGAAAATAGAAATTACAAAGTTGGTTGATATTTCATCTGGGAGAGAGGTTACTGTTTCACAAGGGATTTGTTACAGAAAATCCCACCCCATTCTTCTAGCAAAAAAACCATAGGAACCTTACCTTACCTTCTAAATTCTCAAAACTTCCAACCAGAAATACCAAACTCTCATGATTCACTTTTTCCCCTTTCATTAATAATAATAATTTATATAAACAAAGTGTATTTCTTTCATGTATACTATTTTGTTTAGTATTCACATGCAAAGGTATATAAAAAATTAAAATCCATGGCTTAGGAACAAGGAAGATCATTTAGATTAAGGTTGTCTGGAGAGTCTTTTCATTGTTAGAGTAGCTAAACTTGTGTGAACTTTGGCAAAACTCAAGATTCACTGGAAAACTCTCACAGGATCCAGGCAAAGTTTAGATACACAAACATGAGAGAAGTTATTGATAAATTCTCAGAATCAGTGAAACTCAAGAACGGCACCACTTCTACCAGGACTCCTTCTGATTACTTCTTGCCTTTGCTTCCTGCTGTATTGCGTCTTTATTCATTGTCATTGTACAAGAGCTTCCTTGATTACGTTTTAAAAATTGCTTTCGGTGTTGAGCTCCAGTGGCGTAAGTGGTTAGAGTGCGGGACTGTGCCCGCAGGCTTGGCAGTTCACATTCAGCGGCGGCTCTCGGGAGCAGCAGTGCTGGGTAGCTCCCACAATCACCAGAGGGCAGTGATTCCCAAAAAACAAAACAAAACAAAAAATTGCTCTCAATAGCTTCACACTTTGTAGATCATCATGGCAAACACTTCATATGCATGAAGTTTGAATATGAATTGTCGGCAAAGGACTCTTGTATAGCGTACTTTGGAAATGTAAAATCCCTGTGCCAATAAACATGGCTAATAGTTGGAGAATGTGGTTACAAATACTGCAATACCTGTGCGAATAGTGACTACAAGAAGGGGAGATAGCTGGAGAAAGAAGTAGGTTTTTTACAAGAAGGGATATCATAACGGATTTGTTCTGAAGTTGCTTAGGAATTGGTCAATAATTCGCTCAAATCTAAGGATCCTCCCCCCTCACCCCCAGGGTGAGTGTACTCTTTTTAATTCTTTGCTTTGTCTCACTCAAAAAGTCTTTTACAATCTTTTAGGCCAATCTGTCCAACTTGTCGTTTGCCTGGTGACTTTTATGGCTACCTTCACTCCATCATGCTTTCTGGTCTCTTTTTTATTTGTAAGTTCTTCTCCAGCTACTTGCTCTCCTTTTAGGTTCACATATTTAATATTTAACATTTTTCAAGGTATATTTTAAAAATCATCTTATTGAGGGCTCATATAACTCCTATCACAATCCATCCATACACCCACTGTGTCAAGCACATTTGTATATTTGTTACCCTCATCATTCTCAAAACATTTGCTTTCTACTTAAGCCCTTGGTATAAGCTCCTCCTTTTCCCCTGCCTCCCCACTACCCCCTTCACACTTGATGCTTTATGAATTATTATCATTTTGTCATATAGTTTGTCTGTTGTCTCCCTTCATACACTTTTCTGTTGTCTGTCCGCCAGGAAGGAGGTTATAAGTAGATTCATGTAATTGGTTCCCCCTTTCGACCACACCGTCCTTCCTGTGCAAGGAAATACTGCACAGTTTAAATTCAGGAAAGGTATATGTCAGGGTGTATTCTCTCACCATATATGATACACAAATCACCAGAGAATTTGGATTATCTGAAGAACAATATGGCATTGTGGTTGGAGGAAAGCTTATTGACAACCTGCAATATGCAAATGACACACCTTGCTTGTGAAAATGAAAAGGACTTCAAGCACTTTCAGAGGAATACCAAGAATTGCTGCCTTCATTATGAATTACAATGCAAGGCAAAGGAAACATGAATGCTCACAACTAGACCAATAACTAATGAATGGTGCAAAGATTGCCAATCCTTGAAGTCATCAAGGATTTTGTCTTCCTTGGATCCACAATCAATGATCATAGAAGCAACAATAAAGAGATCAAACTATTCATTGCATTCAAGACCTCTGTAAAATTTGAAAAAGAAGGCTCTTTGAGAACTGATGAGCACCTGACCTAGTCATAGTATTTTCAACTGCCTCATACACATTAGACATTGGACATTGTTTAAGGAGGACTGAATAACATCGGTATGTTTGAATTATGATTTTGGAGATGAAGAGTGACTATATTATGGACATCCAAAAGAATAAACTTTTGACATTTTTGTCAGGAGAGAGCAGTCCCTGGAGGACATTATACTTGGTGAGTAGATGAGAAGTACAAAAATGGAAGGCCCATGATGAGATAGAATGACAAGGTGGCTGGAACAAGGGCACCAATGTGAGAGCAATCATCAGGCTGGCGCAGATGAGGCAGTCTTTCGCTCTTATAGATAGGGATGCTGCAAGTCCGACTTGATGGAACCTAACAACAGCACCAACTCCAAGGGGACGTCAGGACTCACTTCTGCCCCTAGAATAAGGTGTTGTTCTAGAGGCTCTCTGGGCATTGAATGGAAGTGAGCACAAGAATAAGACTGTATATTACTGACATGAAGGCACTTGAAGAACATGGAACCCTTTGAAAGAAAATAAAATTCATTCTAAGGATTGATACATTTTATGGAAAGATGATTTAAGAACAGATATTAAAGAGTAAAGAGTACAATCCCTTAGTGAGAGGCAAAAGGCAAAATGTAATGTCAGTGACCAACTCCCATTATTTTACAGAGGAGAATGAATGTTGCACTTAAGTTATTTTCATGGGTTACTTTAATTTACTGAAAAGAATCCCAGAATGGTATCCCCACATTCAGCTTCCCCTAGGTTTCAGTTTTCTATCTTAGTTTTTTAATTCACAATAAATAAAACAATAAAAGGAAAGAAATAAGGAAAGGGTGAATTGAGAGAAAAGAGAGAGCAAGGGAAGAAAGAAGGGAATCAAAAAAGGAAGAAAATAAAGCAAAAAGGGCAAAGACAGAAATGAAGGAGGAGAGAAAGAATAAATGAAGCAGAGACTATGAAAAATAAAACACGTGTGAACATTGAAAGATTTCATAAAAAGAGATTGGGAAAGGATATTTAGCTATGGCATAAGAGATAAATGATGAATTTCCAAAATCTAGAATTTACTATAACTTTACAACAAGAATAAAAAGATTGTTGAACTGCTAGTAGGTGGACACATGTGCTATCTTAAGATATGTATTATTCAAGCAAACCTGGGTCTAACATTCTCAGTGATTATTATTATAACTTTTTCTGATAATTAGCCTCCATTTTTTGTGTAAATAGGGTCCATCCATGAAAGGATTGATTCCATACCAGTGAAAAATTCAGGTACTACAATATAGAGTTAGACTAACTTGGCCTAAAATCTCTTTCTCAACAGGACTTTAAAAATTTAGTACCAGGAGCTAATCAGAGACGATATTAATGAAAGATCATTATGCTCCAGAGGGGGTGGGTGGTGGGGGTGATTGATAAGATTCACCATCATTTATTAACAAGGGGGTATTGAAAGGAAGGCAAAGACAGTTATATCAAGGAATGAGTTTGGGGTTCAAACTAAATGGAGCTCCAGCTTAACAACAATTAGTTCTTACATCATGGCCCTGCTTGATATTCACCCTCAGGAAGGAAGCACAGAAGATATAGGTGCTACAGCACAAGATAAACTAGTGTCCGGGGTCTTAAAGGCTTGCCTACCAATAAGCACCCATCTAAGTGAGATGTCAACTAAGTCCACATGGAAGAAGCAGACCAAAATCAGACACCAATGGATTGTATGTCATATAATTTGAAGTTGAAGAAGAAATAGAATTGGAGCCTAAGTTTTGAGAAACTGGTTTGCAGAGGTTCTGAATGACAGGGGAGTCCAAGATACATTTTGGAGAACTACATAGAAAATAAACCCTTGGTGATCTCCCTCTTTCCAAAATAGAGGGATGGGAGAAAAGTGGTTACTAAGCAGAGTGCAATAGAGAAATGACTACCAAAAATCAAAGTGATAAATCTGACATGAGCAGTTAAATTTTTTTTAATTGATTCCTCCCTCCCCACATTGCCCCTCTGATGAATAATAGAACTGACCTGCTTTTAACATTTTCTGTATTTTTTGTTCATATTTTGGTTTATCTCAAATGTGTTACACCATCATCAGGAGTCATACTCTCAAATTTGTGTTATATATTTTTGTTTTTCAGTATATGAAACTCAGGATTGATGAAACTATAGAGACAGCAAGTATTTTAGTTTGTTGTTTCTTGCTTAGGGGGGGTTAATGTGGTGAGGGGTGTAAAAGAGGGCAAAGGTCAAGGAGTCCAAGAAAGAAAGGAATGTGGTAGCAGTAGTACAATATCGCTTGATGTAATGTATTATGTAATGATATATATATGTATATGTATATATATATATATATTCCCAATTTAATAAGTAAAATAATGAAGTCTGAGTGAAAGGGAAAAAAAAGAAAAAGCTTGTTCAATATTTTCTAGAAATTTGAAGAATAAAGAAAAATATTGTAATATAGTTTTTCTATATCTTACCATTCAATTTTGAATAGCAAGCGAACCAAACTGTAGTTTTGCAACTTGGGTAAATTCTTTCCAACCTGAAACTCTTTTTCTCCTATAAAAAAGATGTAGGAGAAATTTAGAAAAACCTTATCTCAATGTTGTCACCACCTCTTACCTGTCAGTTTATCATGACATAGTGGCTTTCACACCATGGTTACTGTGATGACCCAGTATTTCAAATTTCAGCAGGGTCTTCCAAGGTGAACATGTTTCAGTAGACCTTCAACAGTAAGAACATAGCCTCAAGATGGAATAAAGGACTACATCATCTAATTCTGAGGAATTAGTTGCTGAAACCCTTGAATAAGAGTAGAACCAAGTCAGATACTGAAAACTACATGAATAGCAGAAGAATATTATCAGATATTGTGTCAAAAGATGAGTCCCTCATTTCAGATGACCTTTAAACTAAAACTGAGGAGGAGTTACCTACTCAATGTAAAGTCAAGCATAATGTTGTGGACAGAGTAAATTCTTCAGAATGCTCATTTGCTGATGGAACATGACTCAAATGGAGAAAAAAATGCAAACATCTGGTAGTAATCAGAATTTGAAATGTACAAAATATTAATCTAGGAAAATTTGAAATCACTGAAAATCAATGCATAAAATCAATATACTAGGTCTTAATGGGCTCATTAGGCAAAAGTGAGCTGAAATAGACAAGTATTACTTATTTTAAATCAGATAGCCTTATTGTTTACTATGCTGGGAATGGAAAATGCAAGAGGAATGGAGTCACATTCATCCTCAAAAAAACCATGTCAACTCTAGCTTGAAGTTCAATGCTGTAAAATGATAACATCCACATAGAAGAAACTAGAGTCAATACAAGTATTATTCAAATTTACATATCAGCTACTAAATATAGTGATGAAGAAACCGAAGAACTTTACCAATTGCTTTAATCTTAATTTGTTCGAACATGTAATCAAGATGCATTAATAATCATTAAAAATTGTAATGTGAAGTTGGAAACAGAGCAGAAATAGCAATAGTTGGAAATATGATCATGCAGATAGAAATGAAACTGGAGATTGCATGAGCAGATTTTGTAAGATCTAGGACTTCTACATTGCAAGTACCTTTTCTTTCAATCACATAAAGAGTGACTTCATGTGCATTTTAATAGATGGAATACACACAAAAAATGACTATATAGAAAGGGAAAAGAGTCCTATTGGTATAGTGACTATGCATTGATCTACTGAGCAAAAGGTCAGTCAGCGGTTCAAAACAATCAGCTGCTCTGGTGGGTAAAGATGAGGCTTTCTACCCTCTTCGAGGATTACAGACTCAGAAACACACAGTAGCATTTCTAGCCTGTCCTGTAGAGTCTCTTTGAGTTGAAATTGACTAGATGGCAGTGAATCTTGGGAGTTTGGAGGCTCACCGGGCTGAGTAATGATGAATAGCATTAAATGTCTGTTCCCTCTGCGTGGAGCACTGCACTAAAACAGAGGAGCAGTTAAATAGAGGGAGGCCCTCCACCAGAGGGATTGGACTGCAGAGGGACTGCAACAATAGCAACAATAATCACCACAAAAATAGCAGTGGCTCGTGCATAACAACAATTATGAGCATGAGACATTGTTAGCCATTGTTTACTCCTGTTGTGCATAGGGTCACTCTGAGTCTGAACCAGGTAGATGACTCTGAACAAGAGCAACAACACAGGACGAGATGATGGAGAGGCTAAAGGTGCAGTCCAAGTGAGACCATGTCTTCCCCGTGAAACAGACCATCAATGACTCATGTCTACATAGAAGCAGAAGAAGAGTAAATCAAATCCATGTGAGCTAAAATACACCTTTCCCAAGATTTCTTTAAAGTGAAAAGCTTGTGTTGAAAAACATGTCACTTTTAGTCCTACAGGATGCCTGACTCCAACCATAGTTCTTAATAGCCTCACGTGGTGCATGTCGGTCATTGAAAGAGAAAGACCAGAGAAGAATCCCTGCATTTGAAGTAGATGTCAAGACGATTATTGGAAGTAGCACGAACTGCCAAAACAAACAAGTCTGTCTTCGAAGAAGTGCAGACAAATGCTTTTTACAGGGTACTTTGACCATGCCATCAGGTGAGACCAGCCCCCGGAAAGGATCATCATGTTGAGTAAAGTTGAAGCAAAATGAGAAAGATGCAAACCCTCCAGGAAATAGGTTAACATAGTGGCTGCAACAATGTGCTCTAGCAAAACAGAAAGTATGAGGCTGATGGGGGACTGGACAGGATTCCCTGCAGATACAGGTTTACTGTGAACGGGAATCGACTTAATGGCACCTAACAACTACATTGTAGTCAGGAGGGCAAAAGGGAATTCTGTTTGCAAACATATACCCCTTTATTCCCTTTAGTCACGTTTCCCTAACAGCGTTTGTCTCTTTGAAAAATGCTTTTGTGCTTGGGAATAGTAGAATGAGAGGTGAAGCCAGAGATGTCATAAAAATCTTTAATTTTGCAGATAATGGAATGGAGGCAACCAAAGATAAAGTGACTACTTTTCCCAGGCATTTCAATAAATGAACTAGACCTTGGATTTAAGTTTCTCCATCTTCTACTTTTTTAACTGGAAGATAAAAGGGGCAGTATTTTTTCTACTGGCATCTCCCATTATAGGGGTTTAGGGTAGTTTTAGAGGAAGGAATAAGGGGGTAGAACAACTTCGGTTCATAATCTTCCCTTCTACTAAGAAAACTAGAATTAAATCCTTGTGAGAAGGCTGCTTCTGTTTTCTTTCAATGTAGGCTTCCCTGTTCTAGATCAGAATATAGATATTCTTATTAAGATGCTTGATAAAATTATATTTATTTCATGAAAATTGATTTCACTTATAAAACCTCCAGTTCCTCTTCACCATTTAAAACAGACAATTGAAATTTGTTTTAACCAAGTAGTCAACTCATCTTCAACAACATTAGTCCCATTTTCTGTTTTCAATCAGCTCACAGAATTAAAAGATGGGTATATAGGAACCCAATAAAACACTATAGCAGCCCCTTCTCCCCAGAAAAGGGGTGGGGAGCCAGAAGCAAATTTTGTGAGTACATTTAATGGTGACATACCATTTTTAGACCCAATTATGTAAATTCATTCTGGAATATTATGAGTGAGGGCTGGATGATCATTTCCCTACTACCACCCCCACACACATGCACTGGGGGATTTGCAACAATTATGTCAATTGTCCTATTTATGGTACCTGACACATTTAATGTAAGAAAGGGACAATACCTCCTATTACCTCTTATTACAATGCAGCCTGGTGATGAATGGCATAATGGTGATGATAATTAAAATGTGTTGTGCATACTTAAACATGAAATTCAAGCCTTGAAAGAGCACCTATTATTCCAGTCTTCTTTCTTTATCTTACCTCCTAAAGAAAGACTCGGGATCTTCCTCTGCGTGTCTGCAATTATTTAGGTGGTTCAGAAAAACACCCATATTACCCGGTGTTGATTCCCTCTGGTGCAATTCTTTCTTTCTCCTCGCTACCTTGTGTGAGACCTCTGAGTGCCCTAAAAATATCTATCTTTAGCTCTTGTTACTGACAATTCTTCAAGCAGAGGCCCCTGAACTTAAGCATCTTCAAAAGTCATTAGATTTAAATTGTCATAGAAACACAGGGGAAACAAGGTTCTGAATGTCAATTTACTTTCTTCTTATTTTAACATATCTTCTCTTGGTCTGTCACCAAGCCCTCTAAAACATGAATTGAATTCCCCAAGTTTTTAAAGAAGCCACAGTAAACTAGAGGGTTTTGGGTTTATTTCTCACTCTCTAAACTTTGTTCATTCCGTCCAAGATGAGAGTAATGCTACCTGTCCCAGTTAACACACAAGACTGCATTGCTGTTCTTGTGGGTGGTGCTGCTACCATCTTGGAGCTTGCAGTTACCAGAGAACTTATAAGACAGAGGGGATCTGCCTTGCAGGGTTTCTGAGGTGGATGTTTTACAGAAGCACACACCACATATCTCTGTCACCGAGTGGCTGGTGGATTTGAATTGCACCCCCTTGTGTTAGTAGCTAAGTAGTTAACCATTGTGCAGTCAGTGTATTAGAGATTGATATAACAAGTCTATGAAAATATATACTACAAATCATAAAACAGTGCATGTATATGTAAATTATATAGACTTCCAATACTATTGGTAAGATAAAGGTTATAATACTTCGAAAAAATTTAATATAAAGCAAGTTATTGAATGTCAAGAGTGATGGGCATAAAATTTATTCCATTATATAAATGAGGCCTTGGGTTTGATGTTGACAGATTAGGTCACACTGGTGTGGTCCCTGCTAGGTGCTGTACGGTCAGACTCATAGAGGCCTCGTGTGCAATAGAACTAAACACTGTCTGGTCCTGTACCCCCCTTGCACATGTTCATATGTTGGCACCATTGTCGAAGTCACTGTGTCTATCGGTCTAGTCCAGGGCCTGACTCTTTTTCACTGCCCC
The DNA here is from genome assembly GCA_004026705.1 of Nesogale talazaci. Classification (NCBI taxonomy): domain Eukaryota; kingdom Metazoa; phylum Chordata; class Mammalia; order Afrosoricida; family Tenrecidae; genus Nesogale; species Nesogale talazaci. The sequence goes on from PVJH01004205.1 coordinate 9,737, forward strand.
TCTACCTGATCAAGCATGATGCCCCACTCCAGGGACGGGCCTCTCCTGATAACATGCCCAAAATACATTACACAAAGCCTCTCCCATCTTGTCCCTACAGGGCATTCTCCTGTCTTTCTTCAAAGAAAGATTGTTTGATTTTTTTTTGCCAGTCCGTGGTGCTTGCACTATTCTTTGCCAGCACCAAAAATCAAATGCATTGATGCTTCAGTCCTTCCTATTTGATATCCAACTTTTACATGCATATGAATCAATTAAAAATACCGTGATTTGGGTCAGGCACAGCTTAATCTTCAAAGCTCCATCCTTGTGTCAACAAGTTAAAGAGGCCTTAACCCACTGTGCTATCAGGGATTCAGCTATCACGCTCAAGGGAAGAATGTCATCTGTTTGTTCAGTAACATAGCCCATGCTGATAGCATAAGGCCTAGTACTTAGATGATGTTCCAAAAATATTTGGTGAATAGAAGAAGGTATATGCTCTAGATATGGGTTTTAATCTAGATTTCACAACCTTAATGTTCTGTGCTACACTGCCTCCCTTAATCTTCTTGGGGCATTCATTTTCATGTCCTTCACAGAAAAGCTATAATCATAGGCATTGAATATAAAGAGAAAATGAAATCAGAGATGTATATTCCTGACAAAGAGAAAGTGTGTTGTGGTTATAGCTTTATTTAAAAAAAATCTGTTACACAGTATTTGTAGAAGCATGATTAGCAAAACGGGAGATTTCTGAAGTTGTTTCCAACACATAAGCTCACTTTGAGAGTAAAACAACAAATTGCATCAGAGTTCTGCGGGTTTGTTTGAAGTTGAGATTCTTGATGAGGTTGGGATCTCCTGAACCTAATGGTTGAATATATTGAGAGGGGAAGAGTCTCCAAGGTAAGACAATGGGAAGTTTGCTGCATCATTATCTTGTGTGATTGCTAAATCTAGAAAAATAAAACATATTGCACATTAAGACTTCCTCAGGGTGTAGTGTGGAAGAGAAGCAAGTAATTCATTGCAAACGGGGGATGGTTGCTAACTGAGGACTTAATAGCCTAGAAAGGGTGTTCTCTCAGCAATCCCTGGCATCAATGGGCTGAGTGATGCTCCCTGGTCTTTAATGAGTGGAGCTGTTGTGGCACCTTTCAGAGGTCACACTACCTAACCAAAGCCTTTGATTAGTGCTACTGCTTTAAAAATTTATTAAGAAAACATATATCTCTGAAAACCAATGTTCAGAGATTTTGTTAAAAACTGACTCATTCACATCTTTCTTACCAATATTTTGTTTTGCCTATTATTTCATAATGATTCTGATGGGAGAAATCTATTTCTTTAAAGAATGACAACTATCTTCTTTTAGGGTTATTTGTGCCTAGAGAGTGAGGCTTAGAGATATGTCTATCGAATACCAAATTTTGGATGCTATGGAAAATTGGGGGCTCAATTTTCTCTGCCCTTTTTTTAAAGTTTCAGGAATATCAAGGCAAGGATGCCAACATTATAAACAGAAGAAGGTCCTTCTTCACTATCAACAAGTGGAAAATGAACCTTATTTGGTTGTGTTTTGTCAGATTTGTGTACATGTGTGGTCTCTCCCCCTTATTATATAGGCATGTTCACAGATGTACACTCAGAGGATAAATGCACCTATATCAGATGCACATTTTTCATGTATTCTTCTCTAGTTATAAGTATATATATATATATATATATATATATATATATATATATATATGGGCTACTCAACCTGCATGCACAAATGAATAATTTTCCCAGAGCAATTAAAGCAGATGCAAACATATCTATGACTATTCATGGATACTCACAAAACCGAATTGTTAAAACCATATAAAATGCACATAATTCAATATGATGCATTCTACTGCTGCTTTAAGATCATTGAATAAGTCTCTGATTTAGGGAAGCATAATACACAAAGGATCAGATTATTTTGATCCATAGGAATTTAGTCTGCTTATCTTTCACAAATAGATCGCCAAGAGGCCTTTCTTCCTGCTCCACCTGAGCCTAGAAGCTTCATAATACTCAAGCCTCCCACTGAGACATCCAATTGGAGGGACTGTTTTCCTCTGCATTCACTCATGACATCTCACTCATTTTTTTTTCTGGAAGGTTTCCATTACCCACATTGTCTGCAAGTTTAAGTGAGTTTTCAACTCACATTCCTTATTCTTGCATTCTCTACTATGCTAGTCAAACTTACTCGAGGTGTGCCTAGCTAGGTATTGAACCTAGATTTTTTAACATGGAATGTGATCATGGCAGCACTGGTTCCCATGTAGCTAATGAGACACAAACAAATAGAAGGTGATGATGAGCTTGTTCCAATTTGTTTTGAAATCATGTGCGTCCCTAGTAAACTGCACTCCATAAAATATTCAGGGTTATGAACTTTCAGAAACAGATCACCAGGCATTTTTATCTGAGGTTCCCTCTGATGGATTCTAACTACTATCTTTCTGTTAGTAGTATAGGGCTGATTCATTTGACTTACCCAGGAACTAATGCTTATGCATTTAGCCCTGTGTGAACAAACCTATAGACATGATGCATGGAGTAAAAGGGAAAAATACCAAATTTATATCCAGATACTTCTTTCATATGCAGTGAGTAAAAGAAAAGGAAACATCCTTTTACTTACTTTCCATGAGGGGCTTATAATGGTAGGTTTTTAATGTATGATTGTGGCAAGACATTAAAAAATACCATTGTATTTCCAGCATATCACTACATATAAAGTAAATAATAGATAATTATTTGAAGAGTGAATCGATGGGTGAATAAGTGAATGGATATAAGCAGAGTAAAGTGAATTGCTCTGCATAATAAAGAGCAAACTTCTGCTGTTCCATGACACATGGGGCAGTGAGAAGGGGAAGAGAGAAGGGGGGCAGGGTGTGGAAGCAAACAAAATGAACTGAACTTCAGAGTAAAAGACAATGCAAGGATTGGCCATATTCCCATACAGCTATTAAATGAATAAATCTGCTTTAATTGTGGGGCCTGTAATCATTGGTCATCCACGCTTCATGTGATTATGTATAGTTAATGATGTCACCATCCTTAAATGTGTTATTTATGTTGCTTTGCAAACAGAAAAACAAGAAGACACTTACAGAACTCCTTTGATCACTGAGACCAAGTGTGTCCATTGTCTATGATGGTTAATCAAGCACCCTTTAAATTAGTAACTTAAAACAACAAAGATTCACTGTTTCTCAAAGTATAAAGAATTGGATGGACTTTTTCCTCTGCATTTGCTCATGCCATCTCCCTCATTTTTTTTTTCTGGAAGGGCTCCAGCACCCACATTTAAATGTCTGGAAGTTTAAGCTAGCTTTCAGCTCATATTGCTTATTCTTGCATTCTCTACTATGCTACTATGCTAGTCAATGTCAGAGAACTTTCCTAAACAAGAAATCGGAGAAATTGATCTATCTTGAGTCCTAAGCCCTGGATTCTGTTTGCTGATATATCTGATATTTTAGATGAATCATGGAGACTCATAAGACCAACTTGGGATTAAGAGATTCAATTTCCTGAAGGAAGTAGCTACACTCAATGTGGCCTATTTTTAAAGTACAGTTTTCCCCCTTTGATATCTCCATGTTATATGTCATCTGGAAACATCAGAAACTCCTCATGTGAGTTCCCATTATGTATGCACACTTTCCAAAGTTACTTGATGTAAGTGGGACTCTGTGAGCCAATACAACCATCATCTCAGCCTTCTAAAAGAAGGGAGTTTAAACGCGTCTCTATGATCTGACAGCTAAGGGATCCAGGTACACTCACTTTAAAAGGAGGTATTTGTCACCAGGACAGGTGTCCATTATAAAATGGACCAAAGCCATGGACTCATTTGTCATAACTCCCAAAGGAGCCTTCACTAGTAATGGATTCTGTGCTCAAGAGGCCAAGGTCAGCGTGAATAAAGAACCTCATTGCCGTAGGAAAAAAACCCCTGGGTGGATATGTACGTGCAGGTGTTACTGTGGATTAAACTAACTCTACTGAAAAAAAGTCTTAAACTTGTCTCAGCCCACTTTAGAGACTCTTTTTCAATGCTTGCCTGTATGCAATCAGGGCATATATTTATTGTTTCATCCTCTCTCTTGTTAATTAGCATAACTTATTTCCCCTTAATCTTAAGTGTAAGCATACATCACCCTGTTTTGAACTCCCCATGTGAAATATGCAAACTTCCCCCAGAGCATTTGCAAGATACCGTTGTACTTTATTACTGCTATCTATGTATGACTTACTATTTCTAATGCATCATCAGCATCATTGTCATTATATCATCATCATTATCACTATCGATATCACCAACATCATTGGGCTTTCATTGGGCACCCTCCATAAGCTACATACTTTGCAAAGACTATTTCAATGGCTATGAAACTCTAGATAGATGGTTATTTCCTCCCTCCTTATAGTGAAGGAGAAAGCTAAGTCTGAGAGAAATTTACTAACTTGCCCAAAGCTCCATAACTATTAAATAATGAAAAAAATTACTTTTACAGACTATTCTGTGATATAAACTATAAGAAACCTGAGGATAGGATCCATGTCAGAATTATTTTCTAATATCCATTACAGCTAGCAGGTTTCCTGCTTGTAATAAACACTAATGAATATTTTAAAGGATATTTATTACTATTATATTTATGTATCCCAGTTCATTAAGGGTTTTATTAATAAAGTATATAATCATACTATATTTAATTACTATATGAAATCTTATTATACAAAGAGGCTTCAAGAAGTTTGTTGAAAAATAAAATTAAATGATAATGTAATTTTTCAGGAATATTTTGAATTTATATTGTATATTATATTATTACAAACCAACTTGCTGCAGTACATCTTTTACGATCAATTCCTACTGTTGGGAATGTCTGTTGCCTCCATGTTTTGTCCTTTTATAAATATACTGATTTAAGTTCAAAGAGAGAAGGACAGAATAATGAAGCATTGGACAAACAGGGATGGATTGCATCCTGAAGCAAGTCATTCATTTTTGCTACACTTATTAATTATTTTCATTAGTAAGATAGAGGATATAGTAGTTCTGATATCTTAAGAATCTTGTGGCTATTGAGCAAGAATACTTAATGCTAAGTAGAACACTTGTTTGTCATAGAACATACCCTCTTGGAAGCAAAGCAAGAAGCAAGGCAGATTCTTTACACAGAGCTCACACTCTGGTGTGGGAAACAGAATATGTACCAAATAAATTTACATATTTTATTCAGTGTAAATAATTCTTTATAAACAAATGTCTGTTTCCTCTATTTTTAGATCACTCCATATACTACTTGTTTTTCAGATTTCAGTTTAAAAATCACTTTCCTTGGGAAGTTGTTTTGGAAACCTCAAATAGGCCAAATTCCTTTAGTTTTCCATTCTTTCAAGTCACTTAGCACAATTGTAGACTGATCATTTTTCTGCTGTGATCTATTTCATTCTTGTCTCTTTCTTCCCAATAATACAGAAACCAAACCAAGCTCACTCTCTGGAGTCAGTCTTGACGCTCTAGGATCTGGTAGAACTGCTACTGTGGGGTTACAGGACTCTTCATAGCACATCAGCAATCGGGTAAAAATCAGAGGATGGAAGAGCGCCAAGCAAATATCGAGGTTACTTTTAATGTGCCAAGAAAAGACTTAAACACACCTAGAGAGAGTTTCACCCTCATTTGTTTTATTGAATTAAAAGTCTTCAGACAGTGATTAGTTCCCTGCTGTCTTGAGAAAGACATTTTTAGCACAGCAATTATTTATGATTTACCAGAATGTTTAATGGACAGTTGTCCAGTGTCTGGAGATGCTTATCATCAGATTGGTTACTTGTGCTTAAAAAAATTCAATAGACTCTGAATAGTTAATAATATGTGTGTGTGTGTGTGTGTGTGTGTGTGTGTGTGTAGGGAGAGAGGGAGAGAGAGAGAGAGAGAGAGAGAGAGAGAGAGAGAGAGAGAGAGCAAGCTTTTGTATCTATGGCACCTTACCTCAGCCATACTGGCAGGGAAATGTCACTCTGGTCCTTAGCCTCTCGGAGACCTCTGACCTGCTCTCGAAGAGCAAGTATCAAAGAACTCTCAAAGGGCACCTCAGTCTGAAAGCCAGCCTCTTACGTAAAAGCAGTCAACTTCACTTTCCATGAGCCAGAGCCGGGAAGCCTTCTGCTCAGTCTCATATTGCCAACCCTGCTTGCACTTCTCTGGACAGGGGTCTTGGACAAGATTTACTCTCACGATTCTTCACTCTTGGTGGTTGTGAGATTGTTTGTTTCTGCTGCTGAAATCACTCATTTGTTCCCTCAATAGAATGGCAAAACTGACCACCCCCTGAGTAAGAGTCACCTATTCCTCATTTGTACCTTTCCACCGAATTATTCAGTGGGCGTTACAAAGACTACAGACAGAAAAGCCACATCAAGTAACTTCGCTCCACAGCACTGCCTAAAGATCTCTGTGTGTGTAACCCAAGAATAACACACCTACACAAATATGAACTTTTTATTTCTTTGGAAATGAATATGTAGCTAAATATTTAAATGGGCTTCCTGATACTAGGTGCCATCACGTTGGCCAACTCAAAAATCCAACTCAAAACAACACTATGAAAAAAAACAACAACCCTATGTAAAACAGAACAAATGGGCACATATGTGTTCATGTGCATGCGTTCCTGCAAGAACATGTGTGTGGGTATATGTAAATATTATTTTCATTTTATTATAAATGCTTTATTTATTATTTTATTATTATTCACCCTGACTTTTATTCAGACATGAAGAAATGGAGAAGCAAAAGAATAGGTTTCTATCCAGTTCTCGAAAGACAGCCCTTTGCAATTTTAAATGGTTTCACTCATTAGAATAGTAAAGAATAATCACACATAACAATAGTTTAAATATCTTACCTTCTGACCTAAAGATCACCTGTGGATAATTGGACATCCCCTCACAGAAGTGACACAAGGAAAAAAAGAGGCAGCCAGGGAGCAGTTCAGCCCCAATAGAACACAAAACATTCATCTAGTCCTTTATTGCTTCCTCTTCCTCACTATTGTGACTGCAGTTCTACCTTACACATTCAGTTAGACTAGAACACGTACTCTGGTTCAGACAGTACTCTCAACACATGGAATCCAGTAGAGATAGACCCCTGAGGAACATCCCTGGGAGTAGTGCTGCCATAGGGGAGGAGGAAGATGGGGGGAGAAGGCATAGAAACAAGGAACCAACTACAATGACAAACAACACCTCTCCCACACACATCTTTCCAGGAGGATGAACAATTATGTGGGCAAAGGGACACTGGGCAGTATAAGATATAAAAAAATCAAAATAATTGATAATGTGTCAGAGATCCATGAGGCTGGGAGGGGGTGGATGACAAAAGGAGGAGCTGACAACAGTCTCAAGCAGAAATAAAAGCATCATTTTTGAAAATGATGAAGGCAACATATGTACAAATGAGCTTAATACAATTGATGTATGGATTTTCGTAAGAGCTGTAAGAGCCCCCAATAAAATACACACACACACACCCAAACCAGCACACAATTTAGAAGAAACATGTTGGTACTTAAATACATCCCCAAGTGCTCTTTTCTGCCACCAACAAACATGGAGAATAAAAATCTCTGGACTATCATTCCTTCATATTATTATTTTTTAGAACTTATTTTTTAAATTAAAGATGAGTACATATGTTTCTATCGATATTTTGTAAACTAAAACACCACCCCATAGTTGCTGAGGCACGCAATCTGAAATACCAGAAAATGAAGAGCTCCGTGGTCATGGGTCCTGCTCAGCAGAATGCAAATCAGGAAGCTTTCTAATCTAAGACATTGCTCTTAATTTTACATCTAGATGTGTGTGCCTTTGCAGCTCCAGATGCATTTGCAAAATTAAAAGCATAATTTATCTCCAGAATGCAATAGCCCATCACCCGGGTGACTTGATACTGATGAAAAACTAACTCTAAACAATGTTTGTTCACGATTTGATCTGGCCTCAGGAACAGCAGTAGGGCAATGGTCTCCAATATCCCTGATGGGTTGTTGACAGACAAGTCAGCTCCTCTCCCTAATTTAAGCAAACAGAAGTGAATAGTTGAGCCAGAATCGCCTTCATCTACCCAATCTCATCAGGCAAGTGACTCAAAATGTATGAACTGCCAGGAAGTATAGAAAACTCCAAGGGTAGATACTTTCCCTCTAATCAAATAGCAAGATAGTGTACTTTAGAGCCACAAGTACCAAATGCGATGGAAAATCATAGGAAAAAGAATCAGTTGATTCAGAATCCTTTAGGCACACCAAACAGAGTTTTGGAGACACAAAGTTGGGACCCTGAAGTGAGGGATGGAAAGATCGTGTCCAGGAGAGTACTGTTTGTTCAAATATAAGTCAGAGGTTGTGTATGGAAGATCAGAATTGGGGGTCAAAATTATCAGGCAGTCAGGAGCTTTCCATGGATTTTAAGTAGGTAAGATTATAATGACGGTTGGTGTAAGAAGTTCCCTTGGTGTTGTTAACAGCTGGTATTTCACTACAAATGTAAAGTGTGGTGTTCCAAATCTACTAATCATGAACATGAAAGAAGGCCCTGGGAATGTGCTTCAATGAGGATAACATTCAAGAAGTGATTACAGAGGAGTTTGACTTTGTAAAGCATGAGATTGCTGTGATTTTGAATCAACCTGATAGCCACTGGTTTGGTTTGTTTTGCTTTAGGTCTCTGGGAAATCCTCCCCTCCATTCTCCCTGTTTCTCTAATATATGCATAATATGGTGGTTAATATGTTTCAGTCTAAGATTTTTGTTTTTATGTTTGTTCATTATTTTGCTTTATTGGTATTTTATGTTTATAAATATTCTTGGAGCAAAGTGAACACCATGTGTAACCCAAGGCCATAATTATCACATTAAGAAACCACCAACCTGAGGTGTCTGATAAACCTGCTAACCTTTTCTGTATACTGCCTGTTAAACTCATCACCACTCACTGGGCATGGTTCTGAAGTCAAGCACACAAAAGCTAGGAGGAATGTACATCAGGGAATTCTGACCCAGTGTTGTCTATGTTTTAACTCAAAAATGTTCATTGGGCTGAAAATTGTAGCACACTTGTTAAGAATCAATTCAAATAAAAGTGAGCACAGATGTTGTTGAATGATGGGACTTCATGGTAAAAATAATTCCCCTTACTGATGTCAGCATATTACTTTTAAAATAAAATTTAAGAAAGCAATGTCAATGGAGCATTTCCAGAATTGGGTGATCAATGTGGAGCACAGATAGCTGATATTATTTTATGAGTTTGTAATTTTTCCTTTTCCCTTCCTTCTCCACTCTGGATGCCATTGTCTTAACATTAATATGAAGATTTTTTTTTTGTTTTTGTTTTCTTTTTTAGGAACACCTACATTTCACAGGTGCCCAAAGGCTTTGCAAGGTAATGTACAGCACAAGAACAAGGGAATTTGTTTACATCACTTTAGAGATAGAGTGAAATTTTAAAGTACACAAAGGTATCTGTAAGTTGTTCCACTTTTGAAATAATAATTTGCATGAATTCATTAGGCAAAATAACTGACACCCAGATATAAGCCAATTACAAGACTTCACATTGGGGTATTCACCTCCTATGCAAGATCTTTAAGTATGTAACTTACCTTGGCTTCCTGCCCAAGATACGTAACCTAACTTGAACCTTTTTGAACCTACACTACAAACAGAATGTCTTGTCCTTTTCTAATTTTCCACCAAATCAGTTTCCTTCTATTGAAAGGTAGGTATTGGGTCCAGTGTGCATCCCAAACTAAACACACACAATGAGCTAAGGAAAAAGCGCCTGATGTGAAATTTCAATAAGCAAAGGGAGTGGGTAGATTCTGTAAGTCAACAGGGCACACGTATGTGCAAGGAGATCAATGGGTTGGAAAGAACAAATGAATGAACAAAAGAGAAAGAGAGAGAGAGAATGAAAGAAAGAAAGAAAGAATTAGGCAAGATCCAGATACAAGGATTATGCTGAAACAAGGAGGCTGGTCAGAAAGTCAGGCAGAGTGCGATTAAAACTAAGATTACAGACACAGAGTAGGTTTCACTCTCAGAAGTTATGTTCTTATTTCTTTGGATAGATGGTAGGAAATCACAAGTGGAATGTATGGTCACATGATGCATATGTGTATATGAGTTTATGTAGCATTGTTTTAGAATGTGTGCATGATTTGAGATTTAGGTGTGATTTATCCTATGACATTTAATTGAACAGAGTAGTGAACAGAGGTTAGGCCCTAGGAAGAGAAGTCAATGTGATCCTTGCTGTAGCAATAGGAATGACGTGGCCACTTGTCAAAAATTTCTAGCAGCCATTAGTTCTCACTTTCACAGCCGTCAAGTCAGTACTGACTCATGGCAACAGCTCATGGGTTGCCAGAAAGTAACTGTTACCAGAATACGAAACTCAGGCTTTCTTGGGCAAGGCCTCTAGTGATTTTGAAATGCTGATCAATGGGTTTGAAACCACCAGGGCTCTGTAAAAGGCAGAGAACCAGATCTCCCCTACAGCATGGTGAGAGTGTACAGTCTTGACGATACCTTGATCTCAATTCAGTGAAACTAATATACACACCATACAAAAGAAGACACTGCATGGTAAACGAGTTGGCTATTTTTGTAGCAAGAACATTAATCTTTCCTCATAGAATTATTGCAGGACTAACAAAAATGGTCCTTGTAAAAAAAAATGATTGTAAGAATTCAGCTTGCAGAGCAATTTGTTATATACAAATAAACTCCTAAAATTTGCAAGTGGCTTAAATATAAATAAGAGTGACTCATCAAACAGTCACTTGCATTTTATTGTATTTCTTGAATGTAAGAGGAACAGCTACAATTGCAGCATTCTTTAATTGGCCAAATACTCATGTCAGTCTGTAGCATATGTGCACTCCATCAGCAATGACAACAAAGAGTTAAAAAACAAAATGAAGACAACACTTGGAAATCTCCTGTTATAAAGGTCACAGGTGAAAATCAGTACAAATTAAGCAGGCCACTGGCAGCCAAAACTATACAGGCATTCTAAAATGTCATGTCAATGCTCCCACTTTCATTCTTCTTCTCTCTCCTTTATTTTCTATTAATAAACAAAATATTAGTGACTCTGAGGACAAAAGCAGTTTATAAGTTGGGAAGATTCTCTTGGACTTTGAGAAGAGGGAAGAGCGATTAAAATTCCCTTCAGAAACCTACCTTTTCTTTCCATTTGCATCTTTTAATAGCAAAACTCATTTCCTTGATTCAATTCTCACCCACAGTTACCGTGAAGGGTAGAGCAAAAACCCTCCTGAGAGGACTTCCAAGTGGCCCATCAGAATGGAAGCCGACAACACATCTTTCTCCAGCAAAACAGCTTTTGAGTTCACACCGCCAACTTATGGTTTAGCATCTGAGTGCTTCACCACATCCCCACCAGTGCTCCTTTTGAAAAACCAAACAAGAGCATAAATGGAAAAATATTTTTTCAAATAAAGATCTTCATTGAGTATGGGTTCCACTCTCCTTGTTTTATCTTTCCACATGTGAATACTCAAGAATTTGGTTGCAATTATTCAAACTCACATGGATCAAATGTGCCACCTGAAATTCTTTGATGACATTTACTTAAAATAAACACTTTAACATAAACTCAATTTACCCTGGACCTATAAGGCATGTACAGGATGAGATAGTAGAATCTACAACCCTTATTAGGGAGAATTTGAACCTTACACAGTAGCTTTTCATTCTTGCTTTTTTCATCCTCACACTGGCATCACATCGTTCCCAATGCAGATTGACTTTGGATAGGGTTTCCGAGGCTGTAAATTATTCAGGGAGACATAATCCCATCTTTCTCTAATGCAGTGGTTGGCGAGTTTGAACTACTGAATGTTTGATTAGTAGCCTAGTGCTTATTCAAAGCTATATCTGCACTTTCATCCTCAGGTGGTTAAATTCTACCCCAATAAAATATCTACCAGTCAAAAATCTACCTAAATACACATACTAAAAGAAAAGATTCTGTCTGTGTCTCTTTCTGCATATATGTATCACTAATATGTGTTTCAGCTGGAAATAATGAAAATCTTAGTTTGTTAACATTTTAAGACCTTCTTTCTCACCCACCTTCAATAACTAGTCATTTAAAGGTTCATTTAGCAAGATTAATTACCCTAAACATAAAATTGTTTTAGGTATATTTTTCTTGTGTGTGTACTATGAGTTAGGCACGAAGATACATTTTTTTCTTTATCTCACTTTTTAATTCTCCCCACATGTCAATGGGTGAGTTCTTATTAAGACCAATTTGTCCCTAAAACAATTTTATTGGGAGCTCTTACAGATATCACACCATGCCGTAATTCAATCACACTAAGAAGTATTGTAAATTGCGAGTATGATCAGGTTCAAAACATTTTCTGCCTTCTTGACTTCCTTGATATCAGCTGCCCTCTTCCACTGACCCGCCTCCGGGAGCCCTATTCTGCCTATAGTCTCTGTAGGTTCATCAGTCCTCTGTTGTTGGGCTTTTTAAAAATCATGCCATTGGGAGTTCCTACAACTCTTATCACAATCCATACATAAGTCAAGTATATGTCTAGCACATTTGTACATCTGTTGCCCTCTTGATTCTCAAAATAGCTGCTGTCTAAGCATAAGGCAACTAGCATCCAAAGGTAAAGTGACTGCTCTAGAATCAAATAGCTAGAAATGGTCAAATGAACATACAAGATCAAGTGTCTGTCCCCCAGTCCATGGTTAAGTGTCTTAACCATGACAGAGGCTGCAAATCAAGAATGAATATTTTTATCAAGGCAACTCCCTTACTGCTTAGCTGTGTAAAGACACAAGGAATCAAAGAATGAGTCTTATTAACAAATAAATTTAGTAAATTTCCATAGACTGCTACAAAGAAAACCCCTTCAGATAACTAGTTAAGCATTCTAAATGATGTGTCTGACATTATACTAAATTAAATCTTACCTTCCAGCATAGCAGATAGCTGAAAAAAAAACAAAAGAAACTGATATACTAGTAACAAAATAATTCCTAGATAAAGAGACCTTTTACATGAGAACTGTGCATACAAATATGAACATGCATTCTTTGTTCTAGAAATGCACTATTATACAAAAATACAAAAGTAGAACTTGATGTTTACTTACGCCTGAAAAAGTACACCTTTAAGAGGTCTCACAGATCTTGTGTCTTTTCACTGGATTGCCAAATTGACTGCCTCCTCATCTTTGTGAAGCGCCTACTGCAAACTATTTATTCCGGAAAACTGACAAGAACTTTGTTGTTCTCATGTCCTAATTTTATTATTTTCAAAGAATCCTTTTAAAAAGAAGAGATCACAGAGGTCAACTTGGCCAACCCAGAAGTTAGCTAAGTCTAATTCTGATACCACTACAAAGACTCTCCCTCAAATATGTTCTTTTTTATCTATTCATTAATTCAAATGTAGTGTTAATCTCAAATATACTGCAATGTGAGGGATTCAATAACTATGTTTAAAACTTTGACAGCAAAGTATAAATAATTCAAGCTTGTTTTGTTTTTGAGGCAAACAGACCTGAATTTAAAACCAAATTTCACTCCTTTCAACCAGCATGATTATGATCAAATCATTTAACCATTTAACCTTTTAGACCTCCAGCCTCTTCATCTAACCTTTAGTAATAAAAGTATTCATCACAAAGTAGATTCTCAGTAAATGATGTTACCTATAGTACTCCAATAGAGATATCGAGTGATCAAAAAAAAAATCTCATCAAATTACTTACCTTTGGCCTCTTCTGCTAAACCTGTAAGATTTGGAAAACATTAGGTTAATTATTACACAGTGTTATTTAAGTCTGGCATCAAGTGAATATTTCTTGATTTATTTACTATTTGTTTATTTACTATTACTAAAAATGGGCACTTTCCATGGATGTAAGCATCATGGAAATGTTAAAACAAAGAGAACTTCCCAAAAAAGATGATGTGAGCCAAGCAAAACTTCTTGAAGTAGTTTAAGTTGAATTGTCTAGTAATTTAAAATGGATGAATTTTTGTTCAATACGTTAAGATTATATGGGGATAGAGAGTCCTGCATGAACACAGGTGTGAACCATTATACAGCATGAGGAGTTAACAGCCACAATTCAGAAGCAATTTTTCCCAGACTCATGCAATTTATATTCCTTTCCCCCTTTTCTTCCCATCTTGAACTTTTAGTAGGAGACAATCCCTCATGGAGTTCCAGTCAGCTGTCAGCTCTAAACTATGATTTCTTCATTTGGGGTTTTGAGTTATTGATGGGCAAAAAATGTCCTCAACTTTCTTGATTTGAAAAAGGACTCTTTGGGCATTCTTTCATAACTTATGAAAAATTATATGCATACAGCACTTACAGGGTTGTCATATTTTGTGCCCATGCTTTTTTTTTAAAGAGTAGGAGAACAGGATATTTTATTTGTATTTTTTCAAATAATAGTTCCACTGGCTTCATATTTATATAATATATGGTTTAATCACTCAGTTATACTGAGAAGATTTGTGAAATTAATTTCACAAATTAATTTCAGAAAAATTTTTTTAGGTTTAGCGCCTCAGTTCCCCCTAAACCTTTCCTGGAATTCTTCGAGGTAATTTTGAATGCGGTTACTCATGGTACATATTTGTCTATCCTGGATTGCAGATTCAGAAAATGATAAAAAACACAAACAGGAAGTAAGCAAGCAAGTAAACAAAAGCTAACAGTGAATAAACAAAACACAGGAACCTTAGTCAAAAAGAAAGCAGAAAATATTGAAAATTGCAATTTTAAAAAGGTCAAAAGGGAGATCAAATGATAAAGTATTACATTTTAACCTAACTAAATTTGCCACCATTTACTTTTTAAATAATTGATTCAAACCATCTTATTGAGGGCTGTTCTTATTACTTTTATTACAATCCATGCATCCATGTGTCAAGCTCATTTGTACATATGCTGCCAACAGCATTCTCAAAACATTTTCTTCATTTTTTTTTTTGGTTTGGGTGTATCACTGCCCTCTGGTGATGGGAGTAGGAGGCCCAGCCTTGCTGCTGGATTTGAACCTCCAACCCAGTGGGCAGCAGTCCTGCGCACAACCACTACGCCACCGGGGATCAGGCCCCATTTTCTTTCTTCTTGAGCCCTTGGTATCAGCTCCTCTTTCCCTTCCTCCCTCCCCTACTATTCCTCCCTCATGGACCTTTGATAATTTAAAATTTACCTATTTCCCATTTACCCATGTTACTGTTCTTCATCCCTCTTTAAGGGAAGGGGCTGTTTTAGGTTGATCATTGTGACTTTCTCCCCCTCCGCCCCCCCCCCCCCCCCGACCTTCTCCATACCCTCAGGATATCGCTGCTTCCATTATTGTTTCTGAAGGATTTATCTTTTCTGGATTCCCTGTGTTGAGAGCTCTTATCTGTACCAGTGTGCAAGCTCTGGTCTAGTCAGATGTGTAAGATATCATTGGGCTCATGATAGTGGGGGAGAGGGGGGAGGAGAAGGCTTTAAGGAACTAGAGGAAAGTTGTATGTTTCCTTGGTGATATACTGCACCCTGGTTGCCTTATCCTTTTCTGTGAACCCTTGATAATTCAAAAATCATCTATCTTCCTTTACTAATGTTACTGCCCTTCATCCTCCTTTTGGGAAAGGGGGTGTTGTAGGCCAATCATTGTGACTTTCTCCCCCACACCTGACTTGAAGAAGACTGTGGGGGTATGTCCAGTTGTCTACAAATAGTCTTTGAATGTCCACTCCATGCTTCCACCCCAACCCCCAAATCACATTATGATTTTGTTCAGGGATCTTAAATACTTGATCCCTGATATCATAGGCACCTCATGATCACACAGCGTGGTCTGCTTCTTTTATGTTGGCTTTGTTACTTCCCAACTGGATGGCCGCTTGTTTACCTTCAAGCCTTTGAGAACCCAGGTGCTATATCTTTTGATATCCATGTGCCATCAGTTTTCTTCACCATATTTTCTTATGCATTCAGTTTGTCTTCAATGATTATGATGGAAAGGTGAGCTTTACTGAATATCAGGTTATTAGAACAACATGTTCTTGCATTGAGGGAATATGTGATAATAAAGTAGCAGACAAACATTGGCCCTCTACTCAGGTATTACATCAAGGTGATTGACTTTATAATGCTCTCTGTCTGATAGCAAAACTATTCATATGCCTGGACATTGATCAGAAGGGATTTAGCAGAGAGTTGTTCCATGTGGTGACTCTGAAAATAGGTTTTGGGCTTTCACTGCCTTTCACAACCATAGCCTTCTTCAAGTCAGTTGTTCTCAGTTTAAACTCTGATATAATTCTCTTCTTGGCTTTTGGATTTTACTATTTACAATTCTAGAATCATATATACTGGTGTGCTTTCTTTTTTCATGTGGACTTTGTTGATGCCTCACTGAAATGGAATGCTTCTTTGAAGACTAGATTTTAAGACCCTAGATGCTATTTTTCCCCCTGGTGGCCAAACACTTTCTGCTTTTTTCACCACATTTACCTCTTCAGTGATCATTTCTCTTGAATCTATATCAAGTAGTGTCACATCATATGAACTAATTTTTCTTGTATTTGGACTAAAATGAAATGTGAGTCCAAAATCCATTTATATACTGATGATTTATATGTGTCTCTGGTTCACATTAGAGGTGACATTATTATTTTATAATGGAGAATATTATAAATCTTCACCATAGGCCATGAGGTAATTCTATTGAGACAGCCAGTAATTTAAACAGTGGTATAGAATTGCAAACATTACTAAAATGCAAATTATACTACTATAGGCCAACTTCAGACAGAAAAACATGAATTGACTTTCACGGATTAAATATCTAAATGACTGGACACTATTTACATGATCAATGGGGGCTGGAGGTAGAGTAAATTTTTCAATAACACTCATTCACAAATACAGTACTAAGCCTAGCTGACTAATACATGCCACAAGAAAGCAAGGAGACCATTAAAATAGTAAATATTTAGTGGCTCCAGCCCACCATTCATTGGGCACCCTCAAAGTAGGAGACACAAACCTAAATCCAATGACCTTCAATTATATAAACTGGGTCATCATCTTCACTCAGCAGGGCAGCCACCCTTCTGTCAATTCCTTAAAGGAAGTCAATTGGAACGAGTATGTCAATTCCTTAAAGGAAGTTTGAGGCAAAGTTCAATTTGCTTAGTGGGGTTTCTACATAGAATCCTTCTGGTGGTCTTCAAAGGATATTGTGTGCCTTGAAAGGATAACGTCTAATGTCCAAGTAGTTTATAGCACACTTCTTGTTTCACCAAGGGCTGTACAGAAATTAAGTAAATTGTCTAATTAGGAACAAAACATCAGGCATATTCTTCTCTTGGGTTCTACATAATCATTATGAATTTTTTTCCCCAATGAGGAGTTTCCCACACCGGTTACTCACTAACAGAAGTGGAATCAACCTCTCTCAGACATACATGCTGCCCAATCATAATTTTGACTTACTATTCTGATAGGAGTGTCTGTTGATTTGGGCTAACCTTAGCATAATATCATATGACAGCAATTGAATGGTCTTCTCCTTCTCCCCCAATCTTGAGAAACTGACCTCAGTGGAGGTGAGGTCTCCTCTGTCGAAATTGTGCTTTAAAATGTACATATAAACGGGGTGAAATAAGCTTCATGGGTACTTGGCAGGTTTTCCAGGTAGTCGTTTGGGAGACTGGAATAGAAGATTACAAGAAAGAAGAAACGTCTTTGTCTGGGTATTTATTCTTATAGTAGAGAATTTGTACACTATCTGCCCTTTTGTGATTGAATAGCTTCACTCAGCACCGTGATTTCCAGGTACACCCATGTCATGGTTTCCCATCTCTTGTTTCCATCACTGTTATTTAGGATGCAGAGTATTCAATTGTGTTACATCCCATCAACTCCTTATAGATTCTACCACTGATGGGCATTTGGGCTGTTTCCAGCTTCTTAATATTGTGAACTGTGTAGCAATGAACATGGGAGAACACACATCTGTTCCTGTACTGTTTCTTATTTGGGGGGGGTAATATGTCTGCAAAGGTACTGCTGGGTGGTATGATATTTGCAAACTCTGGTATTCGAAGGTAGCACCATGCTGCTTTCCATGGTGATTTCTCACATTGAGAAGCCCAATCTCTCCAGAGTTTCTTCAGCATTTGCTGTTGTTCTTGGTTTTCTGTTTGGTTGACTGGGCTATCATCTTGGGTGCATGATGATGTCACATTATTTTTTTGACTAGTGTATACAGTATTTTGCTGGTAAACTCCTCTGGAAAATTTCACAAAATTTGTGCATAATACTTCATGTTTATATCATGCTCACAAATAAGGTAATATTATAAAATTTCTGTTTTATATACATGCATGTATCCATTTCATATATAATTCAAACTTAAGAATTCAAGAACTCCATTTGAATTTTAATAATTTACTTCATTATTTGTCCTTCATTTTCTTAGCACAAGGCCTCATATACAGGAGAAACTAATAAGAACTTGCTGAACACCAAGTGCCTAATGGACCCTATCTAGACACATATTTGAGATATTGAAAGAGCGAACGATCTCACAAATATCTATTTAAGTCCAATATCTACTACATGTTCAGAGACAGTGGACACAAATTGAGCTTTCACTAGTTGACGATTAGCTGGGATGGAGTTTTCTTGATTTTCAGGAGAAACCTGATGTGGAAAGTGAGTATCTCCAGAAGGTTTGTAAAATACATAAGAAGACCTCAGATAAAAGTCAAAATACCAGATTAAATGGAACAAATATGAGATAGGATCTAAAAAATAAGATGAGTTCCATCAGTAATATTTTGTGGACTTGTAAAATCCCCCCATCTCCCCTTGTTGGAATGTTAATGTCTTTAAAATACATATAAGAATTTACTCTAACATCTACCTGAGTGCTACGGTTTGGACTTGTCTACTTCTCTCTTTATTTTTGTAAGCTGAAATCATGGAGTAATACTTTTTGTTGTTTTTTCTATGGATGAGTGAAGTGAAGGGTCTTCACTTCAAATCTTCTCAGTTTTATGAAAAAGTTCATTAACTATAATTTCTATGACCGCTAATCAGAAAATTGAGGCATGTTGGAATCCACCCAGAGGGAAGAAAGTCCTGGTCATCTACCTTCACCGAGTCTGCCAGTTCTGCCTTCATACCTGGGGGCTTGCTGCAAGTTCAACAGAAACTGGAGAACAATTGGTATGCCACTCTAGGTGACAGTGTGGCCACACCTTTCACCAGTATATGACAATCTCAAATAAGTTTCTCCCTGTCTTTTGTACCTTTCCTAAGAATCGAGTCTTTCTGAGGGCCAACCACACCCATCCTGCTTGCCACTCAGTATCAAAGCTCGTGGCATACATTTACATTTTGTGAAGTCAGCATCATGTCCAAACTGGTTCACTCACATGGTTTATTAGTTGGAACCTATGCTAGGCATGTTGTGCCCACACCAGGTGTGGTTTGTGTAGCTCAAACTTCTTATAACAGTGAGGTTTCAAGAAAGAGCATTGGGGGATCAAGAAAGATAAAACATGTGCTACTAGAGAATAAACAAACTCTTCTAGCTCCTTTAAATTCTATGCTTAATATTGCTATCATATTGTACCTCATTCCAGTAGTAAGTGTTCACAGGGCCAGCAATGATTCAAAGGAACGAAGGAAGACTATATCCAAATTCTAAAGGCTATCAGGACGAAGACATATTGGACCTCTGTAGTTCACCAGAAAAGGAGCATCCATCCTTTTTTCTTGGACAAAATACTTGTCAAACTAGAGATAAGCCATATTTCCATTTATTTTTGGTGAGTTTGCTTAGGTTACACGTGGTTTATTCTATCCTGTTCTTACTTAACTAGTGCACTCAAACTGGAAATCCTTATACCTAATCTCAACCCATTTCCAAATAACCATGTCTCGCTATCTTCCATGATCACAGTCTCCACATGATTTGCTTGTTAGCTATTAACAGAGATATGCCCCTGGGCAGAGTCATTACTGCCACCCTTGCTAGTAGCTTCTCTTATCTCGTCCCAGGAAATAGTATCTCAGCCTCTTGACAACAAGATCTTAGGACTGGCTCCGCTGTTTTTTCAGTGACCTGAGTCAAATCTGTGAGCTCTCTGAATATATTTTTTGCATTTATAATATATTAATAAAAAACACCAAACCATTGTTCCATCTTAATGAGAAAGTGCACATGGAAGTGCTTTGTAAATTGTGTTGTATTCATTTGAGGAATAGCTGTCCACTCACTAGGAACCCTTCTGCTGAACCCTCCGGGAGGACAGCTTGTGCTTGCATGGAATGCTGCTTTGGCTGGTTGAAGCCAGCCAGCTGATACTGACAGTACCACTGAAAAAGCGGCCTCTGTCCACAACCACTCTATGCACTACCGCCTTCGGGAAGAAGGCCATTACCCAGTAGGGTTCCCATCTGCTTCAGGCAGCCAGCCAGACAACTCCAGCCTGTCAACAAACAACCTCCTAGCCTAGTCGGTCTCTTCACATTACATCCGAAACCCCAGTCATTTCAATCTGTTTTGTTGATTGTTTAGATTCTTGGTCTATAGGATGCCAAATCATTGGTTTGATTAATTTGGGCTTTGGATCCATCAGGTGTTCTAGATCCACAAAAATGTGTAGTTCATATAGAAAATATAGGGTGTCCCCTAGGGCTTTTAAGGAAGATAGAATGTTTATCTATTTGTTTGTTTGTTGGCCTATTGTAAGACATGCTATTAAAGTCTTAAAGTCTTACCATTGCCAGCATAACTGTTGGGATTTTGGCAATAAAGTTGATGGATATAAATATTTAACACCATTCTCACATTCCAAAGTACCACCTCATCTCACCTCGCTGATTTCATTGTCTGACCCAGTTAATTTCCTGAAATTCTACCACTAGGCATGCTGTAGAAATTGAATGACATAACAAAATCCAAAAATTTAATCCAAGGTGGAAAATCATTATTAACTAGTAATATAATTGCATGTCTTAGTTATTAGTTAAGCAGAGGTTTTTAATTGAGTCCAAAAGAAATGGATCAGAAGGTAGATCACATAAATGAGAGAATTTTCTTATATCTCAGATAGAATGTATCAGTAAAGGAGCACAGAAGACAAAGATATTAACTTTTGGTAGAGTTGCAAAGAATGCAATCTAATAAAACAGAAAGGAGATGGATAAAGACCATTTTTTTAGACATTGTATGGAAGAACTTAGCATATATGGTAGATGAAGTTTGTGTTGTTCTGACATTATTGGGAGGGTGGTGGGAGATGACGGCCTTACAAATTATATTTTCTATCATTTATTACATGCTGTTAAAGCAGCTAAATGTATGGTCAGTAGTCTCACATGTGATCCACTAAGGCACCAGAGATCTACAGATTAAAATATTGATCATAATTATCTGTATCAATTTTCATTGATTATTGAAGTCTTGTTTTGTCTCCTTCAGATCTGAACTGTCCTTGTGCCTGGATTAAACAAAAGCATGTGAAGAAAGAGACTTTTTAAGAGTTTCAAGTTCAGATTTTAAATAGTCTCACAGCTCTCATCTTTGCTTCTTTTTAAATTTGAAAAATTACTATTCAGCTTGTGAATATGCGTTCTAATGAAAAGGTACATGGTCAGGAGGACTCTGACACCTGAAACAGTCAATCTCTGGCGTCGCCTACACAAACAGTGCTGACCACACATAGATGAATGAGAGCAGTCTGGCTTAGCAGAAATAGCACCAAGAAAGAATGGATCAAATGGTCAACCCATAAAAGAATGAGTCAATTAAGTGGTCGCTGTTTTAAGGCACTAACTTTTGGGAAAATGTATTATGCAATCAAATCTAACCAATTGAACAATTTGACAAAAAGCATTTCAATTTTGGTGTTAGTCAGTATAGGTGTCAGACAAGGACACCTTTCCTTCAGCATAAATGTGAACCCGTTGAAAGGGTAATGGAATGTAGAGGATAAGTTGGAAAGGAGAATAAATTATGCTGAATAGATAATTAGAGAAGCTGGATTATATGAAGATGAATGCAGTATCAGAATTGGAAGGAGACACATTAAAACCTTTGATAGTCAGGTACCATGAACTTGCTCGCTGAAAATGAAGAGGAATTGAAACACGTCAGGTGAAGATCATCAAAGATTGAAATATTCAGTTGCAATTCAATGCAAAGAAGACTGAAATACTCCTCACTGAACCAATGGGTAACAACATGATAAATGGAGAAAAAAATTGAGACTGTCAAGGATTTTATCTTGCTTGGATATGCAATCAATGATCATGGAAGTAGCCATCAAGAACTCAAATGACGCACTTCATTGGGTAAACCTGCTGCAGAGGCCTCTTTAGGATGTTCAAAAGCAAGGAGATGACTTTCAGGACTAAGGTTTGCCTTACTCAAACCATGGTATTCTCCATTGTCTCAGATACATGTGAAAGTGGGACAAAATAAGAAGACCAAGGATGAATTGATTTGTTTTCATTATGGTGCTGGTGGAGAATATGGAAAGTACTATGGACTGCAAAGAGAAGCAACAAATCTGTCTTGGAAAGAGTTCAGTCAGTATCTTGTAAGAAGGATATCCAGGGTGGTCCTTGGAGACAAGGATGGCAAGACATGTCCATACTTTGGACATGTTTTCAGGAGAGAGAAAGTCTTACGAAGTGCAGTATGCTGAGTTATGTAGAGGGGCAATGAAGACAAGGAAGGCTGTCAGCAAGACGGACTAACAAAGTGGCTGCAGCGATGGGAACACACCTGGGAACAACCGTGAGGATGGCACAGCAGCAGGTGGTGTGTCATTGTGTTGCACAAAGGGTTGTTGTGAGTCAGAACCATCTCTTTGCACCCTAAAATAAGTTGTTGTGCTTTGAGTAGTGCAGTTTTCCCTCGCAGCTTTAGCTTCCTCTGCAAGAATTTAAAGAGATCACAAAGAGATGATGGTTGATAACAGCATTAATATCTTAAGCTCCCATACAGAAAATTATGGTGGAAATGTCAGTCATTAAACGAATAATGGAGACAATAGTCATATTGAGGGTGATAGTGACCACTCTCATCATTTTTTTCACTTCTCAGGTACTCGTTGAGGATTTCAGCAGCACATTTTTATTTAGCTTCATGATAACAATGTCCAAACAAGTTAACATTGTCTTTACCTTAAAAAAAGTTAAAATGAAAACTTAGGACTTAAATATGGCTTTCTATGACTCTGAAACTAAACTTTTAGCTACATATACTTTCAATAAATAATAGAATACCAGTTATAAAACCCAAACTATCTAAATGGGAGAAACAACAGTAGGCAAGTTAGGTCTCTGTTGTGTTTCCATGTAATTAAAAGGATAGGAGCAACAAGTAAATAACATAATATTTAGTAGTGATAAATATTGTGAAGAAAGTTAACGTGATAATGTTAGAGGTGTTAAGTAATTAGATATTTTGGATTGTGTTTGTATGAATGTCAATTCATATAAATGACAGGCAAAGGCAGACTTACATTATTTGAGAACTCTCGTAGCGATGAAGAGCCATCCCCCAGGCTACAGGATTAGAAAAGCACAGAACGCCTTGAGGATCATGCATGTAGCCAATGAGGAAAGTGAATATTGTACATGTAATGGCAAATAGATACTCAGGGATTGGATTTGTAAGGGCACTCATAAGCTACTTGCAAATCAGAGTATCTTTTTGTTTAAAATTTATACTAGGTATAGCATGTTATAATTGAAGTTCTTAGGTAGGGAAACTACACAATCAAATATATTTTCTCATATTCACACTGTGTGGAGAATGCACTTCATGGGACAAGAATATAAACGGAGTAACAATAAAGAGAATGAACATAATTCAAAGACATGCTGATGGCTATAGTCATGGTGTAAATAGTAGAAATGGGAAGAAGTGACATAGTAATTTGTGATTCCATTTTGAATATTCAGTTGACAGAATGTAATAAACTGTGAGGAAGCCCAACAGAGAGGGATCAAGGATGGTTTTTCAAGTTTTAGGGATATAAAGTTACATTCTGAAATGAGGATGGCTAAGGTAGGTAGGAGTAGGCTGTGAAAGGATGGTGATGTAAATATTTCCTTTTTGCTATTTCATGGTGTGTATGGGAGTGTAACTTCAAGAAAGACATGAGTACATGTAATCTTGTGGTGGCTACTAAAAAATCTGTTCAAGTCCCTCTGTTAAGTAGACAGGAATGTTACACATTTATGAACTTCTCATATCCAGAGTGGAGAAACTAGTGTGTAAAGAAGTAACTACACTATCAGACTACTTCTAGTGAAAAATACACTGTTTTTGACTTATGGAAGAGTTTTGTGGCAAAGTCGCTAATACTTAACAAAAGAAAGCTGGAATGATCATCCAATGCACCTGTTGTACAGATTAGTAGAATGCATCTAAAGAGATGAGGCTAGAGGGATGGGCTTTAGGAAATTTATGATGATGTGGTCTAAGAAGAAACAATACAAATTCCAATTAGAGTGTTCCTTAAATATTAAGCCAATGAGCCTTTCTTATTTTCAACACATGATACAGAATGTACAATCACCGGAAAAGGAAATAATAAACCATAGTGTAAAGGGTTAATTTTGTTGTCTAGTTGGTTATAATTCTATCCTACCTGTGGACAAGAGAAGAAAACACCATATAGTTCTGTGCCATCACCACATTTTTTTGCATAAGTTTGATCACCAATGTTAATGATTTGATATCCTTGAATGTGAATAGATAGCATCCTACCACAGAAAGTAGGGTTGTCCTTCAGTATAGGTCCTGAACTGATCTTTTTACACGGAGTGCAGCACCATTTCTATTCAATTTTCCCAGAATGGAAACCATGTGACTTTCTGATTTAAAATAGCTAATACCAGTCCATTTCCTCTCCTTAACATAGAAAACATTGATCTTTATGGAATCCATTTAATTTTTGAGGACTTTCAATTCTCCTAGATTCATACATCCTGCATTCTCCTTTCCAATTTTAAGCAGATTTTTGCAGCTGTTTCTTCTCATTTTGAGTCATGCCCCATCAGCAAATGAAGGTCCCAAAGACTTCACTCCCACAGGTGTCTCTCCATCTGTGCCTTTATGGTCAACTCTACTTTGAGATGGGAGCTCTGCCTCAGTCATTATTTAAGTGCGTTTTAATCAGAGAGGCTTATCTTCTGGCACTCCCACTATTAATTGCTCCGCCTTTATTTATTGAGTCTTCAATATCTGATAGTATCTGACAGGATTTTGATGTTATCCACATATTTAGAAGATTAGCATTAGTAATGTGTTCAAATGGTTTGGGGCAGAAAATGATTGAGAGTGGGCAGACATGATAAGAGGCTACTGCAACACACAGAAATGAGAAGTCATGAAGTGCACATTAGATATGAGAATCAGAAGCACTGGCTAAAAAGTTCACTGGTAATTCAGAAAAAGAAACAGTGTCAAAGTCATGGTCACGGTGAGTTAGACAATTTTGACTTTACAGTGCATGAGTTAGTGATCTGGGGATTAGTATTGTCTGGAATGTATACACAGTACAAAAGGATGGGGCTTGAGCACCATACAGAGAGACAGGTGAAGACAGAAACCTTGAGAGTTTCGTGGAACCTGGTGAATTGCAGCATCTGATAATTTCACCAAGGAGATGCTATTGGTGCTTACTATTGTGATTACAGATGATCTTGCTTACCTCTGAAAATCTGCTTCAGGCCCAAATATCTTCACTTGTTCTAGCAAATTTCAATAGATTACCAGTACAGTGTGCTGAGAAATTATGGAAGAGAAAGAAGGAGACAAAGGAATAACTATCTCTTCCTCAAATTGTTCTGAGATTTAGGCATCCATAGCTGGATTCAAGTGTGTATGGAAGATTGGGAAGAGATTGCCAGTATGAGTACACAGTTAGGAAAACAATATCCGCTCTGTGAAACAGATTAAAGCAGCAATGTTGTTGTTCGTGGTGGTTACGTTCCATCTAGTTGGTTCCAACTTATAGTGAGCCTATTTGGAAACACTGCCCCCTTCTGAGCCATCCTCACAATTGTTCCCATGTCTGAGCCCATAGTTGCAACCACAGCATCAATCATTTTGTTGAGGGCCTTCTTTGTGTGGTCCCTCCAATTTGCCAACTATGATGCTCTTCTCCTGGTCTCTCCTGACAATATATACAAAGTAAGACAGTGTCTTGGAATCTTTGCCTCAAAGGAACACTTTGCCCATACTTCTTCCAGGAGAGAGCAGGTGGTCCTTTTAGAATCCATGACATTGGCAAACATTCTTGACCCACACCATGATTCAAATGCATCAATTTTCTTGGGTCTGATCAATGCTCTGACTGTATTTGAGGTGAACAACTAAGCACTTACTCTTCATGATTGGTCGCAGAGAGCCATGGACCACCTCTGACAAAGTTGTGGGCCAGATTGCTCCAAAGCATCGCTTTTCTTAAGTGGGGCACAAAAGTTTTGAGATCTAAGATGACTTTATAAGACCACAAAGCATTCTGTTCGTGACAACAGAACATTTCTGAAATGTTCGGTGACAAAATCATTTCTGAAATCATGTCTTGTTCTTGTCTCCTTTGCTTAATTACTTCACTTCCACCAGAGTTGAAGGCCTTCGCAGTCGTTGTCCTTCCTTGCCCAGCTCTACACCCTTAGTTGTCTCATCTCCCTCTCCTAGTCCAGCAGGGGCACCTAAAGACTTAGACTTGAGTGATACGTGTCTTGACTGCCTGGCACAGTCTTTAAGTACCCATAGAATATATGTTGAGATTATTTATGGGGGTTTTAAAGTGGTTATTGGAAATCCCCTCTAGGCAAGAACCACTTCTCATCATGATCATTGTTCTCAGTGAGCTCATGGAGCACACGTCTTATCTAGGAAAAATAAGGCATGCATCTAGGTAACAGAAGCAAAAAGCTAGGATGCACTATGTCAATACAAAGACTCAGATTAGATGTGCTCACAGGCACTGGGAAATAAAACTACTACAGGAGGGAGAAAGTTCCAAAGTGGAAGGAGATGTTGATAGGCACAAGAGGGTGTGAGACATTTTAGTTGACAGGAAGAACCTAAATAAAGTCAAAGCTGTGGGGGAAAGCAACAATGGTGCATTTAACTACTCACTTTAAACACGTAAGTATCTCAACATTTCTCTTCAGAAAATATCTAAAGTCATTAATATGAGTACTTAGATAAAAGTTTCTTCTTTCTTTTTCTACCCAACTTCTTTCACTTACTCCTCAGAGAAGGTATCCCTGATTACCCAAAACCAAAAGCCCTCACCCTTGTCAGAGTCCTTGTCCCACTTCACTCAGCCACAGAGTTTAAAATACTGCAGAGCCATGTCCAATTGTTTCCAGGTCTCAGTAGACTCTAAATTCTGTAAAACAAGTAATTTCAACCTATATGAAATATGAGCATAGGCTGTGGCAGGCACTAGAGACTACAAAGAAGAATAGAATGAACACTTCCTATCTTGAGTGCTTGTGCTGCTCTGGGTGGGAGAGACAAGATACATGAGGATACAGACCTCAGCAACAAACAAAAAGGACAGAGATAGTCTTCAATTCCGTGAAGTAGGATTAAAACTAAGGGGTGATAGTTTTTTATTGCTTTTTCAGTGTCATATCGAAATTAAATATTCAATAAGGATTTGGTTGGTGAATCAACAAGAAAGAAGAGTTTTCTTCTTGTAGTGAGGGCCAAGAGTGTGTAGATAAGTTGATGATAGAACTTTCCAACTTAACTGCAAAACTCTTAAGGATGAAAAATCCTTATCACAGAATGTCACATAATCATGGAATTAATGCATCTTCATAATCATAGAGTACACACATATTCATGTTTGGTCTGTAAAGCCCAATCTCTATACCTTTGAGAAAGGACAGAACTGACAGTTCATTCTAGGCCCAGAAATTCCTTCAAGATATCCTGAAGAATTGCTGTAAATGTGCTGGGGATAAACTTCTGCTCAACCATGCTTCCTTCATCCCTTTATAAGAGTTTCCCAGAGCACTTTTTAATGAATCTCCTGTACACCAATCACTGAATATGTCTGTTTCCCAATGATCCTCACCTAAGATAGCGGTATTAAGAAACACTTCCCAATTACACAGAGAGTGAAAGCTGAAATCAGTGTTTGAATCCATGTGATGACAAACCCATTCTCTAAATCACTGTAGTAAACCAACTCTGAACATCTCTAATTAGCCCCTTAATCATCTCAAGTGTAGAATTTTGAAAATAAGCATGGAAACCTAGAAACCTGAAATCAGCACAATGAAGATATGGAAGCATTTTTCACTTTCCTATTGAACTCAAGATACACAGTAGACCTGTGACTAATTTTTGGAATGATATTAATTCAAATTCTTTAGTGAGTTGTACATATAATAAAAGACCTTCTAGGCTCACTCACATTTTGAATTTGGAAGTTAATTTGGATTAAAACACAATTTAATCAACAAAGTCACAGCTTGGGTGCCTGTGCTAAAAGTAGACTCACACTTGGAAGTAAGTAGTTCTCAAATGCTGGTCTATTTTCCCAATCTGTGATAGAATAGTAAGAGAAGTTTATTAGATGCACAGTTCATATGCATTAATAAATGAATTGCTAAGGTTTATTCCTGATTTTCTCAATAGGAATTTTCCACTTTAAGGTGTCAAGTAAATATTTTTAGCAAGTCTTTTCAAATAAGTCTGACTCAGAATAAGGTTCAAGTATTTCATTGGGTTCATTCAATTTATTCTTTTATTCTTTATTTTTTAAATCATTTTATTGAGGGCTCATACAAGTCTTATCACAATGCATCCATACAACCCTTTTACGCTAGTGCAATACATTTCACACAACACAAAATGTATAGTTTGACCACTTTAAAGTGTAAAATTCAGTGGCATTGAGTCCATTCACTTCAGTGTGTGTTCAACAACTCTGACTTTTCCCAGAACTTTTTTATTACTCAAAAGAAACACTCCACCTTTTATATAGAAGCCGCTCATTTACCCTTTACTTGACCCTGAGGTTATGACAAGACATTTTTGACCGAGGCCATTCATGTTCACATTAAACTACATAAATCAGTCTATCTCCTGGGAGCATGCATTCATTTTTTCTGGAACTATTCCTTTAAAAGGTTTTATTGATACATAATCCACATATAATTCAATGATTTGATCATATAAAAATGAGGAATATAATTATCACCACAATCATTTTTTAAACATTTTCTTCTTTCTTGTACTCTTTACTATTGACTTTATTTGTGGAATATTCTAGTTTGATCCCAGAATATATTCATGCCTGACAAAAGACACCCTTGTGGCATCATTTGTATACTCCGATTCATCACGATTCCTTCCATTCTGATTTGTTTATGTTTGCTTAAGCTCCCTTTAAATTATACCATCTGAAATCTGGAATCATTTTGTCAAGAAGTGCAATGTAAAGTAATCTTCTATTTGGAGTTTCACATTATATTCTTAAATTGCTTTAGTTTCTAAAGCAGCTATTTTACATTGTTGCCATACATTGAATAAGACACATATTTCCCCCATGTACTACTGGTAGTCTTATTTTCTCATCTGAAAAGATGTTTCAAAATGAGTGGATGGTAACTGGTAAAGATGTTTGAGGGAACTAAATTTGGGAATGCAGATTCATTGTTTAATACATGCTTAAAGCACTTTTTTTTATCTGACTGTGATTTTTCTAGAGATTTAGATTAAAATTTAATTATTAGACAGGTTCAAGTACATTCCAAATGTTTTGAGCAGAGTATGTGATTCAATGTTTCTCACAACATAAATTATATATATATATATATATATATACACACATTTAACTTAATTAGTCACACAAAGAAAGAAAAACAAAACAAAACAAACACAACTTACAACACAAGAAAGAAGAAATGGAGTCTGAATTCCTCTAAGAATTCCAAACACAGAAAAGTACTATCACCTCTGAGGTTGAAGGTCAGTGAGCTCAACATGCAAACAAGCCCACTGACCTTCAATGGATTCTGACTCATAGGCTTTCCAAAACTCCAAGTCTTGGTGGGAGCAGATGACTTCATCTTTTTCCCAAAGAGTTGCTGATGAGTTTGAATCACTTGTAGTCAGCAGCCAAACCCCTCACCTGACCCCTAGTGCCTCCAGGGAACCAGAAAATACAACTGTTGTTAGGTGCCACTGAGTTGGTTCCTGCTCATAGCGACCAAATGTACAGAACAAAACTCTCTGAAGTCCTGTACTATCCCCACGTTTTTTTTTTAAATGTCTGAGCCCATTGTTGCAGCCCCTGTGTCAGCTCATCTTGTCAAGGGCCCTCCTCTTTTACCCTGCCTCTCTGTTTAGCAAGCATGATGTCCTTCCGTAGGAACTAGTCTCCTTACCGCTCAGGAGCATTCTGATTACATAAATGACGGTACAATATAAGGAGATGAGGTTGCTAGAATTCAGATTTGGAATAATGGTGGAGCAAGTCAGTAAAAGATGGAGTCATAGAGGAGAGAATGACATTGGGGTGGTACCATCAAAGGCAGAGTAAGAGAGAAAGAAGCACTCCTTTTACCTTCCAATTGTCCTTAGATATCTTTTTTTTAATGAATCATTTTACTGGGGGCTCATACAACTCCCATCACAATCCATATGTACATCAATTGCGTGCAGGCCACATTTACACACTTATGCCATCATCACTCTCAAAACATCCTCCCTCCATCCAGGCCCCCAGTATCAGCTCCCTATATTTCCCTTCCTCCCCCCCTTTCCCATGAACCCTTAGTAATTTATAAATTGTTATTATTTTCATACTGTACACTGTCCAAGGTGCCCCAATACTCACTTCCCTATTGCCTGTGTCCCAGAGAGGAGGCTATATGTAGATCCCTGAAATTGGTTGTCCCTTTCTATTCCACCACTCCTCCACCCTCCTGGTATTACTACTCCTATTACTAGTCTTGAGTGATCATCTATCCTAAATTTCCCATGCTTTCAACTTCACTGTACATTCCCTGGTCTATCTTAGATGTCTTTTTATTGCAGTGAACTTCATAGCACACAAAATGGACAGTTCAACCACTTTAAAGAGTATAACTAAGTGGTATTGAGTCCATTCATTATGTTTCCTGTCCAGAACTTTTTTATTACTCAGAACTTTTCTATTGTATTCATTAATTAGAACAAGGGATCATAGAGAATGGAGCAATATTACTCCCTATGATTTAAAAAGGGGAACAACAAAGAACAGATATGAAAGCATACAGTCAAATAATCAGTATAGGGTTTACACCATAGTGTTTGTGGATAAGTGCAACAGGCAGGAAATAATTCCATTGCCATCTAGCAAACATTTTATATTTGCCAATATTGTGCTTAACACATTACATACATAGCACATTCTATGTTCCAAGTAGTCCTGAGTAGATTGGTCAAGCTCTTCATATGCCTTGTGTATCATGGCATTTACCATGATTCGTTCTTATGATGAGTGTCCTCCCTACTCCAGGATTTGGAGTATGGTCTGATTTCTTTTGGTCAAATATGTAAGACGATTATAAAACTGTGTTGCTTTCATACTTAAGCTGAAGACGTTTTGTAAGTGTTTGCGTGTTCTGTTTTGCCTCTGCTATCACCAGGGGGATACTGAGCCCTGGCTAACGGTTGCCTCATGGAGGATGAGAGCGTGAAGGGCCAAGTCCAAGACCAGTCAGGGAAGGTAGAAGTATGTCTGATATTGTAACCAGGAAAAGAACACTCAGTCAAGCCCAATGCCCATCAACCTAATCACTGGGTTCTTGAGCATAAATTGCATTACTTAAAGCCACTGTATTTTGTCTGGTTAGAGCGTTACTATTTTGATAGGTAACTAAAATGTGTCTTGCAAATGAGAGTACCAGAAACTGGCATTCAGATGGTTAAGCAATTTACCCAAGAGTTAGTAAGCAGGGGGGTGGGGTGGAATTGACCTTTAGTTCTACCTCAGCACAGACTCTGTGTACTTAACTATGAATTATGTAACTAACAGTGAACCTTGGATTTTGCTACAACTGAGAAGTGGGAAGAGTGGTTGGTGACAACTTTGAGATTCATCACTGTTGTCTCACTTCCTTTTATATAGAATTGCTGTCATGGTGGCCCTTCTTAAGAAATAAGATGTCACCAGTGGACTCAAGCTCCCATTGAAGAGAAACAAACACAAGTCCCAGCAGCTGTTTGACTGAACCTGTGCCATCCATCCTCCCCCAAGCTGCTCAGAGACAATGATACAGTATTCCAAGCTGCCTCTGAAATAGGAGAGCAGCTGGGCTGGAGCAAAAGCAGTGATTTAAAGAGGTGACTGTGCCATTCAGTGATGCCTCTCTGCCCCCCTGGGGAATTCACATTAGTGATGAGAAGATGGGATCTCTAGGGAGGTGGTCAGGCCAATGGGGCTGAATGTCAGTGAGATTTATTCCAGTGTTTACAAATGACCGTCTTGTTCATAAACCAGAAGCCTAAATGCCTCTTCCCTTCCTTTGCTTCCTTCACACTGCTTCCACCTAGCTGTGACTCCCAGGACGTCTGGCCTGGGTTGTTACAGTGAGACCCCTGTCATCAGACCTTTAATTTTTATTCTTCATGACAGTGGGATTCAGTGACACACATCCTTAGCCAAAAGTATATTTGTTAACTTACGTGATAAGAAGAGGTATTAAAAAATTTCCTGGAAAAATATATATTTTCCTTCAATTCTATTTTGGAAGTACCCTCTTATGAGAGTCATTATGGAAATATTGCAGTATTGACTATCAGAGATATAAGTTCTAATCTCTAATAATAACTGGTAGCAAAAAGACCTCATAACCTGGTTTCATGGAGATTTGAGCCCAGAAAAGCTATGGATTCTATTCTTTACACAGGCTTCAACATGAGTGGGAAATTGAAGTGACAGTGACTGAATAATAACAACAAACCTGTACATGAAATGTCTCTCTTGGAGGCACAACCAATGACTAGTATAAAAGTGGGTGACACTAGCCCAGTCAGTGGCACTATGGAATGTAGGCATGGAAGTCTGCTGTCATACAGATTACAGCCCAGGAAAGTCCATGGTGCAGCTCTACTTTGCAATCTGTGGGGAAGGCACCTGATTGAAAGCTGCATGATGACAACAAGGGTGGGTGTTGGTTATTATCATTACATAATTTTCATTTTTAAAAGAATTGTGATCTAAAAATAATTATGGTATATACTCACATATAAGCCAGCCTGAATGTCCATCGGGGCACCTAATCTTACCATAAAAACTGCATGAAAATGTGCTGAAAAACTCAACTGGTACTCTTGTATATATGGAATAAGCTATTATGAGTTGGAATTGGCTCAATGGTAGTGGCTGAGTTGGGGTGATTATTGTTTTGTTCCATTGCTATATTAAGAATTATTGAATGTTTTTATTTTCCAGGTACCATTTAGGGGATATAGGAAGGGGGCTTCAAAAAGTTGGTGGAAAAAAGGAAATAAAAGAAAATGAAACTTTCCCACAAGCTTTTTGACAGGCTATCAAGATAGTTGGAGCTCATGTATTACACAATTAAAACTCAAAACACAATTGTTTAAGGGGAAAAAAGGTGAAGCTATTGGCTTATGTATAAACTTTGCTCTCAATTTTTCATATTGTGATGGCTTAAGTGTTGCTGACACACTGAAGGTATGACACTAATATTCCAAAGACCACTAAGGCCATACATTTATGCAGAGATCCCAGAACAAGAGATGCTAGGAAGAAGTTGAAATATTCTTTGGGAACAATTGACTTCTGGAAACATCGGTATAGCCTTGGAACTCTGTCTGATATCGAGCTGATAGTGAGCCTTGTAGGTTGTAAGGTTCTCAAAAAAGAATTATGAAAGAGCTGCCTTTTCAAAGAAGAATTGACCTTGAAGACTTAGATGGTATAAACATTTGGGACCATCATTTACTGATATGGCACAACTTCATATTAAACAGTTGTAAAAATTGATCAGCAATTGCAATGTGCAACATACACAGTATGAATCAGGGAAATTGGAAGTAATCAAAACTGCAAGAAATACATACAGATCAATATCCTGGGCATTAGTAAGATGACATTGACTAAAATAAGTCATTTTCAATAAAATAATCATGTGATCTATTATGTCAGGAATGACAAACTGAGGAGGGTTGCTGTCACATCCACCACCAAAAACAACATCCTGTGAAGTACAAAGCTGTCAGTGATACTAGGATATTATCCATATGCCTAAAAGCAAAACTAGTTAGTTATTCAAATTCAGTATGATTCAAATTTACACAGCAAACATTCATTCCAAAGATGAAGAAGTTGAAGCTTTCTATCAGTATCTACTTTTTAAAATTGCTCCCTTAGTCATTATCAAAATTCATTGATAGTAACTGGTGGTGCAAATACAGACATTTACAACCAAGAATAAGAAATGATACTTTGAAAATATGACCATGGACATAAATATGACGCCATGGAGTGCATAATAAAATTTTGCAAGATCATGTGATTATTCTCTCTCTATCCCCCCTATAAAAGCATAAACAGCAACTGTATAGTGATGTATCAAAAATATAATTATTAGAATTCCAGTCAATACATTCATAGGATTATTCCAGACAAAACACATTAAACATATCACTATCATCAGTGGATGAATGTTGGCAAAATTTCTCAATGATACACATGTCTTATCCTATTAGAATGCCTTCCATTAAACTACATTTATATACCTTGGGGAAAATATTGAGATCATGGCTGCTATCAAATTTTAAACAAAATGAGCGTGCATCTTTTCAAATATTTGCAGCTTAGCAATGAGTTTAGCAAAATGCTGCTTCTGGTGGTGAGAATTCTTGTGGTGAGTTTCTCATTGGACTGTGCAAAGTCACCAGCTACTCTGTGAGAACAAAAGGAGGCTACTCCTGAAGAAATTCTAGTCTGTCCCACAGGGTCTCTGAGAGTCAAATTGATGGCAGTGTTTCTTTTGGACAGTGTGGCCCCACATGAAACAATTTTCGGATAGATTGAGCATGTGAAAGAAGATCAGGAAAAATCCTCAAAGATGAATGAAAGGCAAAAAGCTCAGCTCAGAAGTTTATGATATTTCTTTTGGGGAATTTCAAAGGGGTGATCCTGTTAGATTTTCTCAGAGGACACAGGTAAATTGTGGGGACTTATTATGAAGAAGGCTTGAGAAATGGGAAGACTGTTCTGATAAGAAAGAAAGGATCACTGAAGAATTTTGGCTCCCGACCATAAGGCCCTGGCTCACTTTGCCAGAGGAGGAAGAGCTGCCAATTGGAATTTCATTGGGAATCTTACCCAATTCACTCCACAGCCCTGGCTTTGACCCTGCCCTTCTTTTTTGTCCCTTCTTTCTCTCCTTCTTTTCAAATCTCAAAGAAAACTTGAAACAAACATGATCTAAGGTCTCTGAGAATACTCATACTGCCCTTTTCTTATGGAATGAAGGGAAGTGCCTAGAATGCTGGGAGGGTGAACTTGGTACGGATTCTGATGCACACTGATCTAAGTGCCAGGGCAGACCTTCCCCAATGTGTTTCAGAGACCGTGGCTTTTTACAGAAGTAGAAAGGTTCATCTTTTCCAGATTAAAAGTTAGAGGAACTCTTTGAGGACTTTTCTTTCTTTCTTTCTTTCTTTCTTTCTTTCTTTCTTTCTTTCTTTCTTTTTTTGCTGTTTGGGATTGTGTTGGTGATTGTGTTAGTCCTGGTAGTCTAGAGAAACAAATTCATAAACACACATATGGATAAAAGGGAAAGGATATACAAAAGAAATGGAACATTGAGAAAGCATCCCAACCCCGTGCAGTACAAGGTCATGAGTCTGATATTAGCCCATATGTCTGATACCAGTCTATAAAGTCTCCTTATGACTCCCAAAGCATGAGCAATGACACCAGAACAATCACAAGCCAGTGGGTAGAGTCTTGTGGATCCAGCAGCAGCAAAAGAATCCTGGCCCTGGCAGGAGTCTTCCCGTGGAGCCTTATTTCCAGGGCTCAAGGTCCATCAGCAAGACTCATTGGTGGTAGAAGCATCTCAGTGCTGGCAGGGTTTCTCTGTGACTTTCCCAGCTTCAGAGGTCTGGTTCCATCAGGTAAGCCCATGTGACTTTGCCTCCAGCTCCTCTAGTTCCTAAGACTCAGGGTCTATGTTGCTGTTTCTCAGTTGCGCATCACCAAGGAACTGAGTCAAGTCTCTCACCTCCAATTTGGAAATACCATGAGACGCCCCAGAATTCTCAGGAGAAAGCCATCTCCACACAAAGTCCTCATTAGCTATCTACAGATTGACAGACTAGATTCCACTCCTACAGTCCCAGTGCTGAAATTGACACAGATCAGTGACTGTCACAGTGATGGTGGTGCTTGTTGTTTTGGTTTTTGTTTACCTTTGTTGTTATACTTCACTTTCCTTGTTTTCGCATGTATTATTATCTCTGAGTATCTGTCTGGACAAGATAGGCAGCATAAACAACCTGGAGGAAAGAACCATGGGAACTTTCTCAAGGACAATGAAGCTGGGAGGAATTAACAAAACCTAAATGAAGGCCCAACATGATAGGGGGGCAAGAGGAAAGTAAAAGTAAATAGAGGAAAGAATTGAGAGGCAAAGGTCATTTGCAGATGTCTAAATGCAGGCATGTATATATGTCACTACATTTATATATAATGAGAGAGGACTAGATCTACGTGTGTGTATATATATATATATATATATAATATCTTCATTTATAAAGTATTACGTCAACAGATGGACATTGGGCCTCCACTCAAGTACTCTCTCAGTGCAAGAACACCTTGTTCTACTAACCCAGCAGTCTGTGATGCTCACCTTTTCTGACATGGTTTCTGAAGACAAAAGGGGTACATTAGCAAATGTGGTGGAGAAAGCTGATGGTGCCCAGCTATCAAAAGATATAGTGTCTGGGGTCTTAAAGACTTGAAGATAAACAAGCAGCCATAAAGCTAAGAAGCAACAAAGTGCACATGGAAGAAGCATACGGACCTGTGTGATTAAGAGGTGTCAATAGGATCATCAAAGACTCAAAACAAAATAAGAAAATATATTGATGTGATGAGGGGAAGGGCAGAATGGAGACCCCAAGTCCCTCAGTAGTCAGTTTTGCCTTCCCCTGTCAGAAGGGCCACAAGGAAGAGACAAAGGAGTCATGGTGTAATATAGCATCAAGGAAGCACACAACTTCCTCTAGTCCTTTAATACTTCTTCCCTGCCCAACTCCCTCCTCCCCACTATCATGACCCCAATTCTACCTTATAAATCTGGCTATACCAGAACATGTATACTGGTACTAATAAGAGCTCAAAATATAGGGAAACCAGGACAGATAAACCCATCAGGCAAATAATGGGAGCAGCGATATTAGGAGGATAAGGGGAGTGTAGGGGTTGGGAGTTAAGGAGGAACCGATCACGATGATTGATGTATGACCCCCTCTCAAGGGGTGGACAACAGAGAAGTAGGTGAAGGGAGATGTCGGGGAGGTAAGACATGAAAAAAAAAGTTACAAATTATCAAGGGTTCATAGGGGAGAGAGTTTGGGAGAGAGGTGGGATAAAATGAGGAACTGATACCAAGGGCTCAAGAAGAGACAAAATATTTTGAAAATCAGGATGGCAATGTGTGTACAGATGTGCTTGGCACAATGGATGCAGTATGGAATATGAAAAGATCTGTATGAGCCCCCCAAAAATGATTCAAAAAATTGTTAGAGTATTGGAAACACTGATTTCAGAATTGTATGAACCTAGATGGAATAAAGTATCTGGAGAAACAATAGGTTCACATTTTACTTTTTTTCTTTTTAAATAAAGGGCTTAATGATTTTATAGAAATGTTACATGACTTTCCCTCATGCATGTGAATCTTACTGAATGGAATACCCTGAAGCTGTAAAAAGAGATGATGGAGAAGCTGAAAATCATTAGTCAAAGCAAGGCCAGAAGCAACAGCAGAACAGACTTTCAATTGCTCTAATGGAAGTTCAAGTTGAAGCTGAATAAAATTTTTAAAGTTAAAGCAGTTGTAGGGTAACATCAGGAACATTCTAAATTAATGAATGAAGAGGTCATTTAAAAGATAGGAAAGAAATTAAAGACCATAATGGGATTCAGAAGAAATTCTGCAATGTGCTTTATAATGGTGGATAGCTTCAGTGAATGGAAAGAATTATGAAATAGAAGATCCACAAAGATGGCTTCAAAGAACACCACAAGTTGACATAGTAAAGTGTTAATAAAACTTTTGAAGATCAGAAAACCAAAGAGATGAACATGCACCGCGTTTCTCAAGCTGAAAGAACTTGAAAAAATTTAAATCTCAGTTTCAATATTGAAAAATTCAGTAGGCAACACACTGAATACTGCATGGAACACCTAAACAAGATGAAACAAGTCACTGTGATAAAAACAGTTGGTCAGCATTCCACCAGTTCAAAAGATAGCCTATGCTCAAGAGTGACTCCTATTTAAAGAAGTGCTGCCTGTAGAGCAGGCCATAGTGCGAGTCAAAATTCTAGGCATCAACAGAATATCCACGGAGATGCTTCAGTGAACG
Organism: Nesogale talazaci; assembly: GCA_004026705.1. NCBI lineage: Eukaryota > Metazoa > Chordata > Mammalia > Afrosoricida > Tenrecidae > Nesogale > Nesogale talazaci. The sequence continues at coordinate 48,551 of PVJH01004205.1, forward strand.
GGTGCTGCAACCATGTGCTTAAATAGAGCGACGATTCTGAGGAAGGCACAGAATTGCTCTTCAAGGGAAGTGCACAGCTGGGCCCAGCAGCATGATGTTGAGTTGTGATGACTCAATGGTACCAAATAAAAACTCCCCATTCATAGAGACCACCAAAGGATATGAAAGGTTGTTGGTGATGTTCGTTGCCATGGAGTCAGTTCTGCACCACAGAATCAAACTCTGTCCCCTCCGGGTGACCCCCATTGTTGCAACCACTGCATTAAACTATTGCCTCAGTTCATCTTTTTCTTTGGAAAGATAGAGTCTAATCAATCTTGAGGAATGATGGTAGCCCAGAAACAAGACGAGCAACCAGGATTTTCTTGGTGAGCCTAGGTTCTTGCTTTTGGTTTGTTATCCTGACTCTTATGCTATAAGGAGGTACTGAGGAAAACGGAGTCTGAATCTGTGATGAGACGTTGTGAAAACAGAAATTCAAGGCAAAATCCAGCCATGAATTTACTCAGCAGAAAGAGAACAGTCTGAAAGTGATAGTATTTTAAGGGCACTCTTACACTGTCTCCACATCTGTCCACATAAGCTTCATCAGAATATTCTGTGGTCCTGTAGCACACACCGGCATGTGAAAATACTCAAGAGTACAGAAATAGATATTGCATTTGACATTAACATGTGCTATTCTCTTACCTTCCCAATGGTTCTATGAGTTGGGTACTACTCTCATTCTCATTTTGAAGAGGAAAACATTGAACTGAGAAGAATTACATAGTATTCTAGATTCTAGTACTAGTAATCAGAACCAATGGTTCTGAATTCTGAATTCTGAATTCTACAGGTTTTCCTCTGCTAAATGCAGGCCTAAAATGTTCACGGAGAAGAGTCTAGACAGTTATACCCTAAAATGTAAGGTCCATTTGTGCTGATAATTGGGTATTATGAGTTTTGAATTTACTTCTCCTTGCTTATATAAATTTTTCTTTTGTTTATAATGATGATGATAGTGATCATTATTAATGATAATCATGTATTACTTAAAAATTCACATTAACATAAATCAAATAAAATACCCACCACAGTTATTAAGAAATAGTAATTAAAAAATTCTGACAAAACAATGGACATTTTTTCTTTCACAACTGACAATTGACTTAGGAAGTATATAATATAGAAAACACACTCTCCAAATTGAAGTTATTCCAATTCTTGGGCCCACAGAAATATGGCCCCATGTATAAACTTTAAGCAAATACTAACATTTCACTTTGGGAATTTAGCCAAGAAACTGATGGATGAGCTAATTTCTTTGCACTTGTAGCATTACTATTTCCTAATATTTACAACCACATCTCTTTATCATAATAACCATGGGCTGTATGTTGCTGTAATGCTGGAAGTTATCTCCTTGGTCTTTTGAAATACTAAACAGGGTCACGCAGAGTGTCAAGGCTTCAGCAGAGCTTCCAGACAAAAATGGCCAAGTAAGAAAGAAAAGGAAATCTCCTTCTAAAAAATTAACTGCTGGAAAAAGTGTACCTGGCCCAAGTCATGGTATTTTCAATCGCTTCATGTATGTACAAAATCTGCCTAAAGAATAGAGAAGGCCCAAGAAAAATTGATTCACTTACATTGTGGTATTGGAGAGGAATGCTTAGTATGCAATAAAATGTCACAACAATGGACAAATCAGTCTTGGATGAAAGATAGCCAGAACACATTTTAGAATTAAGGATGAGGAAACTGTGTCACATCATTGAGACGGGGTGTTAGGAGGAATCAGTCAAATACATTCTACTTGATAAATGGAGGTCTACTTGATAAATGAAGATGACCCTCGGTGACAGGGGTTCACTCAGAGACTGCCACAATGGATTCCTAGCAACATAGCAACAATGGGAGGATGGGGCATTTTTGGACAGTGTTTCATTCTGTTGTCCATCGGGCCACTATGACTTGGAAGCAACCTCGCACAAGCAACAACAGCATTTATTTTCAAAGCCAAGGACTTTTAAAGACCACAGGGTCTATCATCCCATTTGATTCTGTAAGTAAGCATGCACCACATCTAGACACACTCTTAAGAGCTGTCTGTTACTGTCAGGGACAAGAATAAACAGAAAATACCCTGCAGGGAGAATAGCATATGGGTTGAGGCTTGTCTTGAACTCAGGGAAGCTGAGTGCAAGCCCAGAACACCTTCACCAGAGAGTGTTTTCTTATGTGCATTATGTTATCCTTTTAAAATATTTTCTATTTATCTTGTTTATTTTTACTAAGGCAATTAATCTAATTAGTTTGTGTCACGTGTTTACTACATACCAAGAATATTGCTAGATTCTTGGAATACAAAAGTGAATAAAATTCACATGGAAATTATATTCTGAAGATTTAACATTAAAAGTATAAATAAAGTTATAACTGTGGAATGAAGAATAATACATATAAGCCCACCTTTCATTTAGTTCTTTTACAATCCCCTATTTGCATAAATATTAAATTAACTGCACTCTGTTGTTTTTTATAAACACAATAAACTCTTCCCTATTATCTAGCCTCTTTGTTTAAATATATTAATAACCAACTCATGCCTCTGTAATATACACAAAAACATAATCACATGATCTATTTCAAAGGGGAATGAAGAAGAAATTAGAGTGCATCTTCAAAATACTCAAAAATATTTTAGCCAATGAACAATTGGCTGAACAGTGAAAATATCCACCTGTCATTTAATTATTTAAATGAGGGCTGAGTTTTGTCTGTTACATTGTAGAGGTAATATGTTCTGTATGAATTCAATAGGAGTGCAATCTGTGTCTCTGCACTTGGAGACTTGCAGGTGAAACTAGGGTGGAACCCATAGTTAAAATGAATACAGTATTAAACTTTACCTATTTTATATATTTTTGAAATAATCCAAATTATGGTTTGTTTGGAATCAAAATGCATGATTTAAAAAGACAGTTTTTGAGTGGCCTCAAAACCTGTACAGCACTGGCCATTTATAAAGGAATACTCCTTGACAATTTCAAGATAGGCATTTCCTAAAAACACCAACTATTTTAGTGAGATTATAGTTCAACCAATCATTTGGCAGATTTCTTTTGGACTGTTTCTCTTAGACAGCTTGCAAGACTAAATACAAAAGTAGCATAAGAATGTAAAGTTCAGACTTAAGTCTTTTGATTATTATCAATCATTTCATTGGGGGACACTTACAAATCTTATAACAATCCTTCATTCAATTGTATTAAGCACACTTGTACATCTATTTCCATCAACATTTCTGAAACATTTCCATTCTGCTTGAACCCTTGCCAGGACTGAATTTTTGATCACGAGAATCATTTATATAATTTTTGCACAATAAACTTCTCTAGAGTTTGATTATAAGAGTATGTATACTTGGAGCATGTTGTTATATAATGTGGTAGGCAATGCTGTGACAAATTCCTTATGTATATTTGTTGAGCCAAGAATATGCACATTATACTGTTGATGTAGTCTGCTAAATAACCCTATGAAATGGTTGTATAAAATTATACTCCTGCATCAATATGTGAAAGTGCCCTTTTCTTGATACACTCACTGGCCATGGATGATTTCCATTGCAGCACATGAGAGTGGTACAGGAGTCTGCTAGTGCTCTACATAATTCTGTGGTGCCTTCTTCTCCTCAATCACAAAGTTGAGATGGAAATAGTACTTACCTTTTGAGTTTGGGTGAGGAAAAAAATATAGTGTCAAATATTTTGAACAACATATGATTATCTTTATTAAAAAAACAACATGCTAAATATTTTTGCTTGGTAGATTATGATGATGATTGACATCATCAAGAAATATAAGTGTCTACTCAGATCCCAGAGTACCTTCTCTTTGAAAATGCCTTTCAAATTATTGTTAATTGTTAACATTTTTCCTCATTTCTGCTGAACATGTGTTTATTTCTTTTTTAAATTCCAAATAAAGATTTTCTCAGTCCATGGTTTTCTTTTTTGTTCCCTGCTGCCTGTCTCAGTGAAGAAACATAGCTATCACTGAAAGAAAACCCTCTAAGAAATGCCTTGCTTTCTGTGTTTAGATATATCCTCTTCCTTCCTGTTATCTTTCTCTTCCTTTTCAATCACCTTCCCTTCTTTTCAAATGATTGACTAAGAGTCAGAGTCACGGTTGTGTTTTGTGTAAATCTCCCCATGCAGGCATACACGTAAGACATAGGAAAAGAAACACTGCATGCTTTTGTGCTTGATTTCTGATGTCAATAAACACATGAAGTTGGGATAAACCCAAATCAAACCCATGACTTCTGAGTCAATTCTAGCTTCCAGTGATCCTGTAAGTTTTCCAATAATGGCAGGTTTTAAGCAGATGATCACATCTTTCTGTCCTGGAGCTACTCATGGGTTTGAACCACCAATATTGTCCTTAGCAACACAATGCATACTCCACATTGCCATTAGAGTTCGTTTGAATGGGATCCTAATCACTCAGGATGGAAGTTTCATTACTTATCCATGCATTTCACACAGAGTCCACTGAACTACCCAGGTGCTGATAGAGATGAAGAGAAATGTAGCTCTTTGCTCTCTGACCCCAAAATCTCACAAGAAATATTAACACCTGGAATCGAGTCATTTCTTGATCATTGTGATAAATCCACACTAGAGTAGTACCAAGACATAAAATAAGAACACAGCTAAGATCAGAAAGTCAGAGGAGATTCATGTTAGGAAGTGACATTGAACCTGAAGTATGAAATAGTGCTGAGTTTTTCCAACAAAATCGTAAGAAATGGCAAGTGTGTACACAGAATAGAACATTGGAAGGACCTGAGATTATGAGGTGTATGGCTCAAAGCTGAGGAAAGGAAAGAAGGCCTGTGTAGTTAAACTAAACAAAATAAAAGGGGAAAGTAAAATGAGAAGAGCCAGGTAGACCAGTGGTAGATTATGCATAGTTTATACATCATGGTAATACTACATTCAGGAAAGAATCGACCCAAAATTAGCATTGTTGCAATCTAGTCTTTCCTGACTCATGGCCATCCCCTGTGGGTTTCTGAGAACTGTAACTATTTATTGGAGTAGAAAACCCAACCTTTTTCCTTGTGGTTTCAAACTGCCAACCATGGGGATTGCAGTCCAAACTATAAGCACTACACCACCCGAATCCCTACCAGTAAAGAATCACAAAGTTTATTGCCTCCACATGCCATAGTTATGTGAGTGAGTTCATACACTTGCTCCGGTGGGCTAGTTCATAATCACATCACCCTAAAGTATTCCACAATTGGTTCTGTTTATAAAAATTAGACTGTCATTATGAGAAAGAGATTGAAATAGGCAACGCATGAAAGAAGCTCATAATGGTTCAGGATTTAATTAGTACAAGACTTAGACAAGGTGCTTATGATAATAATGGAAATGAGTTATTGACTAATGTGTGAGAAATATGAAAGAAAAGGTCACCATTAGATTTAAAAATGTAAAAACTAGGACCATCTAACTCCTGAATAACAAGTAAACATAGTCATTATTTTTTTGTGTGTGGACATCACTTCCCTCTGGTGGTGGGAGTAGGAGGCCCAGCCTTTGCTCCTGTGGAGCCACTGCTGGAATTGAACCTCCATCCCAATGGGCTGTAGTCCTGCACACAACCACGATGGCACCAGGGGTCAGCTACATAGTCATTATTTTGCTGGCTGTGGTTGCATGATATATATATATATATATATATATATATATATATATATATATATATATTTAATTCTCACCTTACAACAAAACTTAGAAGGAAGGTGTGTCCTGACAATATGTTTGATGATCTTTAGGAGTCTCCAGTGCCACAGTGGTTGACATTGACTGCGAACCACAAGGCCAGCAGGTGAACACCGTCGACAGTTCTGTGAGAGAGAGGAGGCGTTCTCCTCGCGCAGAGTTGGTTTCAGAGAACCGCGGTGGTAGGCCTTCCCTGTCCTGTACAGTTACTGTGAGCTGGACGCAACCAGAGGGCAGTGAGCAGGGTTTGGGTTTTGGAAAATCTCTGGAAGACTCACATAGTCACACAGTCGAATAGTCACCCAAAGATGGGTGGTTCAAACCTGCCCAGAGATGCACCGAAAGCAAGCTCTGGAAATCTGCTTTCAAATAGTCTTAGCCTGGGAAATCCCAGGGAACAGTGTTGTACACTGTAATTCCTGGGGCCACCATGACTTTCTATGAACTCACAAGAACCTGGTTTTAAATAATTTGTTTACCCACACATTTTATCTTATTTTTCTTTCTCTTCATGCTTCACATGTATTAAAATGTCTCATCATCCCTCCTATGAAAAAAAATGATAGTGATTTGCTGTCTTCTCTCTGAACTGCTCCTTTTCTTTTCTCACCCCATCCCTATTTATGACAATATACCCACTCTTTCCCACCACATTATCTTCTACCCTTAGCTATGTCTCCCTCTGCCCTAGTTCCAACATTCCCATCTGTGTCACACACATGGTGGCATCTGGGGGAAGCACTGCAATGGGTGGGATCAGTCATTTCAGTCTACCTTTGATTCTCCGGATGTGGGCCCTGGGAGACAGGTGGACACAGAGGAGGATGAGTAATGACACGGAAATGATATATTTGTTACAGCTTGTTAGCTACAGAGAGAAGTTTAAAATAGGACTTGAAAAGCAGGGTTGTCCAACCCCAGAATAGATGGCCTCAAAGCATTGACGATTTTAAAATTTCTTTTTATTTGCCAAAGGTTTAGGGCAAGGTTACTCAGACTTCACCACAGGCTCACCCTCCTTCCGGAATCTAATCACAGAGCAGCATCACCACAAAAATAGAAATAGCTCATGCATCCATTTGTCATTCCCGAGGAAGCAGCTAATCTGAGTGGCCCTGAGCAATTGCCAGAAAGCAGAGGGGCATTAGAGAGCATTTGTTGGTGCCATCAGCATTTGAGCTCAGCAGCAGAAGGAATGCGTGCTGTGACATGGGTGAGGCAAAGGACCCAAGTCTATTTGATAGTGGGGCCTGTCTATCAGCAGAACTCAAGGGTCTATACTCAGACCATTGCCTGGTTTCCCAGAGAAGATAAGGGACCATTGAAAATTACTTGGATGATGATTGGCACCTTTAGATATGAACAAGACTTACTGTTCTCAAACCTTATACATATCCTACTATAAAACGCCGCCACATTTACAATGAAGACCTCACTATAGGTCAACATCACCTGAGACTCAAGAATAATTAACCTTTGAGAAGACATGCAACACTTGTACAGGAAATTCTGAAACTTACATGTATGAATAAATTACCAAGGATATTCTCATTTTGTTGATTTTGATTCTGTAGGCATTTCTTATAACCTCCCAGGTGGTACACATTTGACCTCTCTACAAGCTCTAATTAAACAGCAAGGGCATCAAATACCTCCCTTCTCTTCCAATTGGGGAGCCAGTTTCGTGAGAAAGAATGACTTGACTGAGTTTCTGGTGGAGGTGGACTAGATCATTGGAAGCAGCAGTGGGTTTTCATTTGTTCACTTTCACTGTTATGTGCTATTATTATCACTAACAATAACTCACTCTGCTTCCAGCAGATTCTGACTCACAGAGACTCTACAGAAGAGTCAAGTTGCTCCATAGTATTTTCAAGTCTTTTTCAATACATATAGAAGCAGATCTTTCTCCTCCAGAGCAACTGGTGGATTTGAACCACCAACCTTTTTCTTAGTAGTCCTGTACCTGACCCATTTTGCCACCAGGACTGCACTGTAGAAACAGACAGGTCTAAATTCAAATATCTCCCTGCTAGATCTAGCAATTTTAAGCCAAATTTAGATCTCTATGTCATACATGACTCCATTTGTTTATAAAGCACAGCCTGACACTTCTGCAAAATGCTGAAACTCAAAAACCAAAGTCACTGCCATCAAGCTGGGTCTGATTCCTGGCAATCCTGTACAGCATGGTAGAACTGGCCCTGTGGGTTCTGGAGAGTATAACTTTTTACAGGAGTAGAATGTCTCTTATTTCTAAAGCAGAGCATTGGTGGTTTTTAACTGCTGATCATGAAGGTAGCAGGCTAACAGTATGCCCACGAGGCTCGTCTGTAAAATGTCCCTCGTTCCCTTCATGCTGATACAAGCTGGTTTAATCATAAAAGGTGATTTTGCCAATCATGTTCTGATCATTTCGATGTTGTGGTTGGAAATGATGAGTGTTTCATATTTCAATATTTATTCTTTTAAATTAGTGCTAAGAAATTTGTCAGAAGTCAGATCTTGTGACCTACAGGCCTCTTTTGCAAAGTAAACCAAGTCCTGTAAAAGATGGTCCACCAAGATCCTGCCATCTGTAGCTTTGTAAATACCCTGTACTCAGAGAATACTCCAGATGTACCCTGATTTGTGGCTTTTATCTTGTTAAATTCTTTGACTCTGAGCTATTCAGGGAATTTTATCAAAGACTTCCTGAATGTGCTACTTCATTTTCTCAGAAAGCTATTTTGCTTGTAATAAACTTTGTTTTTACTTTAAGCTATGTTTCCATTATAGCACTATTCTATACCATATATACACATAAGAATTCATCAGGGGTTTAGATTATAATTCAGGATATTTGGGGTTTGGATGAAATTTGTCAGTATGAAGTGAAAGTCAACTGAATTAATTTAAAACCCTGATTTCAGATTCTAGTAGTTAGCAGCCCCCAAAGTTTCTCTTCTTGTAGATTCCCTCTCATCACTAGGTAGCTTCTCTTTCCTTCCCTTGGCCACATAAATGTCTCTATGGTGCTCTTTTGATAACTAAGAGCAAACATTGCTTTGATCTTAACTGATTATCAGATAACACTAAACTATACATTGAAAGTGATTACATTACATTCTACCCATAGACAAAAGGGTTAAGGTTCTACCCCACATATGGAGAGGAGCCCATAATTTAATCCTGTCCCTGTCTTTTCCACAAATCAAGGAAAATGTATGCAAACTCAATGATTTCACCTTCCTTCCTCCCACTTAGCTCATAGAAAGAAAGCATGCAGCAATAGTGGACTGTAGCATTTAATAAATATGACTTGGATGTAAGGTACAAGTGAGTGAATGGGATGAAAGTTGCCTTCCAACATCCCACTAGTACTTAGGTTCCCATTGGAATCACCTGGGGAGCTGGTGAAAAATAAAAACTCAGAGCTACCTCCTGTACATATTCTGATTCCATAGGTTGCAAGTGGATCCCAGGGATTTATAACATTATCATATCACCAGTCGATTTTAATGGTCAGCCACATTTGGGAACCTAGACTGCAGGAAGACGCTAACAGATTATATACCTTATCTTCATGTTCACATCATATGTTATATAGAAAGTAAATGTATGAAATAATAGGTGGTACATATTCTTACAGAGGCCATGACAAAATAGTGACAAAGTTGGAAGATTTGAAAGCATAGTAATACCAAAACTCAGCCATTGGGCACAGAAAAACATCTCCCTGGTGGTGTAGTGGTTACGTGGTGGGCTGTGATCCCCCTGGTCGGCAGCGTAAAACCTCCACCTGCTCCTCAGGAAAAAGCCTGGGCTTTCTAGTCCCATAGACAACTACGGTCTTGGCAACTCACAGGGGCTTGCTATGAGTCAGCAGGGACTCAATGGCAAGGACTTTGACTTGTTTGTTTGTTTGTTTCTATTGTGCTCATGAAAAGTAACAGATTTCATTAATTGTACATACCTTTGCTACAAACACTAATGGAGATCTCTAGCCGGTTGGATATTGCAAGTACCATTTTGCATTCAGGGCAATGATATTCGGTGTGCTCTATAATAGGCAGCTATAGCTTTCATTATATATAACAGCACTATTAGACTTTCCTAATTTACAGCAATAACGTCAGTGAGTCATTTACTGCCAGAATTTTACCACTGATGAAACTGTATGTGAGAGAGGTAAAATTCCTTCCTTAAGATTACCAACCCAATTGTTGAAAAGCCAGTATCTGATGTTAGATTTTTTAAATCCTTCATATGTACATATAATTTTTTTTTCAAATTATGACACTCTGGGGACATGAAGAGAATCATCAAGACCTGAATGGGTGGGACACAGATGTTCCAACTTCTTCCCCACAGTCCATGCCACCTGGCACCACCTGGCCCTATGATCAAATGCCAAGTGGAAAGGCCATGTCATTCCATAACAATCAGACTCTGGAATGAGTGCAATGAAGCAGGCAGCTGCCCTTTACCATGTTCTGTTTTCATTGCTATTGCTGCTGAGATAATCAGATGTTTGTTCCAAGTGATAATTTCTTGTTTGTTTATCCTGGCCATTTGAGGCCCAACTTGGCCCTTGCTGGCAAGATGAGAATTCAGCAGGGTAGCTGGTGACATCTGAGAGTGGGGAGGCAAAATTGGCATCAAGAGGTATAGGCATAGCCAGCAATAAGCAGCAGGTAAGTTTCAGCTTTTTCTGTTATAAAAGAAAGGAAAGAAAGTCCCTAATATTGGGCATTTGCTCCGAATCTTTTTTAATAAGACCAAGAAGAGCAATGAGCATGGGCTTAGCAAACTTGTGGATATACACTGCTATCCACTTCCCTTTCTTGGTCTTTTCTCTCTCATCGGCAAATAAACATCACTGTTTTCACTATACTGAGAGATGCAGTGTTGACTAATCCAGAAGAAACGAAGCCAGAGACACTCACATACATGTAAGAAAGTTTTTATATCAAAAAGTAATTGTATATTGAGGAAATATCCCAGGCCAGTGCAGATCAAGACCACAAGTCTAATATTGGCCCATAATCCTGAGACCAGTCCATAGATCCCCCTTCAGACTTACACAGTCACATGCAATGGTACAGAATGTAGGAAGATCAAAGGCCAGTAGGTGTTGTCTTGTGGATCCAGTGGCAGTGGAAGCATTTCCAGGACTCTCACAGGTCTCAGCATGGCTTAATATGTTTTGTCAACAGGAAGGTGAAGCAAAAAGAGAGGGAAGCAGACCTCCAGAGAGCCACTTATCAAGGTCACCCTCCAATCAAAGTGGGACCTGATTGACAGGCTAAATTCCACTGTTTTACTTTAATTATCAAGTTGACATGAGATTTTATAGCTACCACAAAATATTCTGCTGTCTGTAAGAATGTCTTCTATAAGTCAGGGCACTAGCTTATTTGCTGGGAAAACAGTGAAGAAACTGGAAAGCATGGGGGCAATCGATGTAGAACGTATAGTCTTGTGATTATCACAGGAATTAAGAAAATTAGTGCTTTCATGACATTATAATGTTACAGCATTCTACTAAAATTATCCTTGAAACTCTCTTTTCCCTTGGTTTCTTCATTTCTCTTTAATTTATTGATTTCTTCATAGTTCTAAATCCTAAAGGTATTTACAGTAACTTTCAAAGTCTAGCAACAATGAGCTCTGACATAACAACAATTGTGAAATGGCAAAATACAGGGCACTGATTGGCTCTGTTACAGATAGGGCTGCTATAAGATGGACACAACTCTAGGGCACTTAAGAACAATGACTATTAGATACTTGCATTTATCACTTTACCTCTTACCTGATCTCTCCTTTCTCTTGCCTTTCTTTCACCTTATCTCTTCTTACTCTCTTCCAAACTTGCACCAGGATGGCCACATAATCATTCTGCCAAACATGCTTTCCTATTTGGAGTTCAATGCAATGTTTCTTCACTTTGAGACATGCTCTTGCTATAAGAATCTGCATAGCTCAGTCATTGATTTTCTCAAGCCTCTGATCTGCTGGGGGGGTTGTTTATTTGTTTGTTTAAGACTTTCTTTCTCTAACAAGATTTTTTAAATATGCCAGTCTTTTCTCCAGGCTCACCATATTCCTTGTATTAAACTACTCCCAAGTTAGTTACTACCATCTACCAGACTGCATTTGAAACAATAAATTTAAAATTTCCAAGATAATAAATGAGTTTTTTTCCATTTTCATGTCTATATCTCTAGTCATTGTCATAATGCCTAGCATGTAGTAGAAATGTGATAAATATTTATCAAAGGCTGATATGAATGAATGGCAGAGTTTAACAGAATTAAAATTTGTGTGGCATCATTATGAAGTTTAAATGCACTTTTAGCTATAAGAAATCATATAGCTTTTATAGTGTTTTAAGGACCCTCATCCTAATTATAATGGTTCTTAATATTAGTGGAGTTAGCAGGTTGCTGTTTCTGCTTTAAGCAAGTAAATTGATTCAATTTCATGCTGACTGCACCTCCATTTCTTCCAAGCATGGTATCAATCTTTCAGTGTGATAAAATGAGTGTCCTTAGATGAAGAAAATACCTTTCTCTCCGATGTATATTATGCACAACCAAATGTGACTCTCAAACACATTTGGCAATACATATGTCATGTCCTAACAGGGATCATAAAAACTAGGGAAAGTTTATTAACATCTGCATATATTGTAGATTTTCCCAGATGCATTTTAAAAAAGAAGTGCTAGACATTTGATCAGACTCAGAACAGGAACCCAACTGAGTCCTGTTTCATATCTATCTCATTCTTTCTAAAGACAGTTCCCAAATCTATCATCTCTATTTAAGAGAGCTGCACGATACCCTTGTGAACTAGGCGCAGATCTCAACTGTATCACACGAGGAAATAAGCTGGTTTGTTTTGGACACTAATGACCAAGTAGGGCATGGAACTGAAGCCCAAAATTTTCACAAAAGCATCATTTTATACTTCTGGACAGCATGATTTCATTTTCAAAATGCACAAATCAGAGGGATGATATTTGCCTTTATGTAAAGATTTTTGTCTTCTCATAGTGTCTTCTTATCCAGCTTAAGATAGCATTCTGATGTGTCAACAAAGAAACCATGTGACTTAATGTAGGGATATCAATAATGTAGGACAGATTAAGAGATTTCAGTACACTACTGAATTTTGCATTAAAACTTCTAAACAGTTTGCTTTGATTTCTTTAGTCTACAAGTGGAGGGCATTCAAAAGGGGTAAAGGAATACTAACAAAATGATAGAAATCAAAGCATCAATTACGCATTGAGTGGAAAGAAACATTACTAGGAATGTAAAATACTTTGGTATTTTAAGAAATCTCAGTTGAAATCCAGTGATTTGACTTTCCAGGTGAAGATAGGCCATTTTGTTTCTTTATCTGATATAGCGAAACCAGGCTTGATTTTCTCAAAGTTTGATGTGATGACCATGTGTAGTCATACATATGACTGTACTTGGCATGTTAATTAGATCTGCACAACTGTTTTAAGTGCCCTATTTTGAATATGGGGGATATAATATCAGTTATGAATTAAATTTTGCTTAAAAAATATGTCAAGATGAATACCCCAAAATAACATTCTCCATAATTATCAGCCAATTTCATAGCTCTCACACAAAATCCCACCACTACATATATGCAGAGATGATACTAACTTGAAGGACAGCTTAGAATGAGACTACAGCGAGAACATGATCAAATAATTATATTTCTTGAGAGGCATAGCTCTGCTAATTCACCCACACAAATGTGATTAGTTTATGTTTTTACCTCCATTAATAATATTGAATACTATTTATTAAAATGCTAGTTTCATTTTTAAAACTATTTCAAAGCTAATATATTAAACTCAATTATGGATAATTAAAAAACCATAATTCTGCCAAGCAATGTTCAGTGTATTTTTTAATCTAAAAAGGAGTCATAACATATTTAAATAGTCATTGAACTTGACCTGATGGATTAACTGTAGCAATCACTCTTCCAGTATTTCAACTCTAATATTTTATTACCTTCATTACTCCTGGCCCTAATGTGATGTTTTTTGGTTAATAAAAATAGTTCTTAATCTCTATCTGTGTGGGTTGGGAGTGGAGGAAAGGTTAGGAATCTGTTCTATCCATTACCTATCAACAAGTGCCTTTATTCTTATGTGGAGTTCAATTAGTCCCTCGCTGATGTATTTTTTAAAGGGTACAAGTGCACAAGAATTCTTATTGCTTCTGGGGAGAGCAATTAGAGCATTTGATTATTATCTTATTTAATCCTCATCATGACCCTGTGATCCAAGTATTACTTAATCCATTTTGAAGAGGAAACAACCAAGAAAAAGTTAGCAATGTAACCTTAGATACACAATTAAGGAAGAAGGCAAATCTTGGTTTACATAATGACTTCGTTCACAACTCTTAAGTGACACACTCAAAGAATATCATAGACAGAGAACCTACTTACTTTCAAATAGTTTTCAATAGCGAGTAATATATTTCCAAGAATTAAGTCACATGGTAATAGAAAATATCTGCAGACTCTATATACCAGTTTTAACTGAGGAGTCATACGTTTCTTTAAATGTTTTTAAAGCGTAGCAAATGAAATCATTAGTTCATATTTTCAAAATGTAATTTATTTGAGTGACTAATGTGGCCTTAGGATTGGAGGAAGGCTTATTAAGGATTTGTGGTTTGCAGGTAACCCAGTGTTGCTTGCTGAAAGTGAGCAAGATTTGAAGCACTTGCTGGTGAAAATCAAGAATTACAACCTTCAGTATGGATTACCAATCAATTTAAAGAAGATCACCATCCTCACAACTAGACCAATAGGCATTAACATCGGGGCAAATGGATAAAGGTTGAAGTTGTCAATGGTTTTGCCTTACTTGGATCCATAATCAAGACTCATGGAAGCAGCAGTTAAAAGAACAAAAGACATGATTCACTGGGTAAATCAGCTGCACAGGACTCCTTGAGAGTATCAAAAACAGAAGAATGTTACCTTGAAGACTAGAGCGTACCCAACACAAGCCATGATATTTTCCAGTTCTTCATATGCATATGAATGTTGGATATTGAATAAGGAAACCAAAGTAAAATCAAGGCATTTGAATTGTGGTGTCACAGAAGATGGTTGAAGGTACTATGGATGGCTCGAAGGACACACTGACAAATCTTGGAGGAGCTAAGGCCAGAGTGCTCTTCAGAAGTAGAAATGGCAAGACCCCATCTCATGTATTTTGGACACGCTGTCAGGAGAAGCCAAACCCTAGAGAAGAGCATCAGGTTTGGCAAAGTGTAGCAGGCATCTTCAAACTCCAGCCCACATGCCACATGTAGTCTGATGAGGATATGTATGCCACTACGGGGTTTTTTTGCTGCTGCTGTTGCCTGCCCTGCTTAGCAGCTGACTCATCCCAAGTTTGCAGTGATTTTGTACATAGTTTTTCTTAAAAAAACAAAACAAAACTATAGTCTGGCCCTCCAACAGTATGAGGGACAGTGAACTGGCCCCTGCTTAAAAAGTTTGAGGATCCCTAAGAGGGGTTGGGAAACTAAGAAGGCCCTCAAGAAAGTAGATTGTCTCAGTGGCTACAACACTGGGTTCAAGCATTGGTACAGTTGGGAAGTAGTGCTGACCAGGCATATTTCATTCTGTTGTGCATAAGGTGACAATGGTTGAGCACCAAATGGATGGCACCCAACAGCAATTGCCATGCGAACCCTAAGCAACATTGTGTAGTACAATTTGTTGAACAAAGTTGGTTCATCACTATTCTAGAGACATGTATGTCCTAATGAAGAAATAAGCATTAGTCCTTTTTTATTCCTGCTGGTTGTTCATAGTAGAAACAAACATCAATCCTTCTAAGCTTGAAGTCAGAGCATATCAGTCTTCTGCTTCAAGTCATCCAATGAGTTCACGTCTCTCTTAAAATAACAGCAAGTATGTTCACAGAAGCCACATGACCCTACTTAGTCATTACCTCTCTACCTTACCCACTATGATTCTCTGACTCACCCACTCCATTAAAATCATCTAACTTGACTTTCTAAAAACAAGAAAAGAAAACATGAATATTCTTGATCTAGGTTATTTTCCACTCCTATCATCATGACTTCCTGTACTCTTCCTTCAAGACTGCTCAAATGTCACTTTCTTGCAATGAAAGGTACTCTGACTATCTTAAGATAAATACACCCCTACCTGCAAACCTAGCCTTTCTACTCTCCCTTACTCTATGGGAATAACCTTTTTGGAAGTGACATCCACTTAACAAGCATTTTTGAAAGTGATTTTTTTAGGAATATTTATCTATTTTACAGTCTATAGTTATATACATGGACACAAGAGTACTTTGCATATACATGGTACTCTGGTATTTGTTGATTGGAATGAAGACTATAACTACATAGACTAAAAAGAGGATAACACATGTGACCATGACTTGCATCAACAGTCAGGTTCATGACATGCACTATGAAGAAAATAAGAAAGCGCAGTGAAATAAAAAATAATTACATGTGATTTATACATGGAACAAAGAAAAATGTTTGATAGCATTTGAAATAATACATAAAATAAGAAGCCAGTCTTGGAAGTTAGCTTGCCTTGTCTGAAAGGTAGAAAGAAAGCCAATGTAGTCTGTGCCCACAAATGGGGAAAGAGTAAAGGTAAGACGAGAGGGGAAGGCAATCCCATTAATCAGCATAAGGTGGATTTCATGTTCAAATGGAGAATGGAGCCTTGGAGACACAGTGGAGTCAAGAAGGTTAGTAGTTCAAAGCCAATGGCTGCTCTTTGCTGAGGATGTCCATTCTCTTGAAGATTTGCTGCCTCAGAAACCTGAAAGGGTAGTTCTAGTCTGTTGCTATGCATCAGAACTGACTAAATTGCAGTGATTTTTTTGAGTTTTCAGTTGAAAGGTTTCATTTGTGTGTATTAGTATGCTGTTACATAGTAATGCATTGCTTCCAAGCCATAGTGCTCCTTTACACAAAACAATGAAACACTGCCCAATCTCAAACCATCCTTACAATGGTTCCTATGCTTGAGCCCATTGTCTCAGTCACTGTGTGAATGCATTTCCTTGAGATTCTGTTTCTTTTTAGCTGCTCCTCTACTTTCCCAAGCATGGTGTCCTTCTCTAGGAACTTGTCTCTCTTAACAACATGTCCAAAGTACATGAGGCAAAGTCTCACCCTCCTTGCCTCTGAGTAGCACCATGGCCATATTTCTTTCAAAACAGATTTGTTTATAAGGTGCAAAATTTTAACTTAACTTCATCCTCGATCATCCACTTTCAACTGAATTCCTTATCATTTGGTCTCCAATAAGATTCACTTTAAATTTGTTCTATTATTTAGTTTCTTCTGCTTTCCTGTTAGTTGAGGTTTTTGTCTGTTTTATTTTGTTATTTCTGTTAGTTTTTAATTTTTTTATATTTTATGCATATGAAATCCAGGGTAGGTAAATCTATAGATAGAGACTATGACTGGATTAACAGCTCCTTGGGGGATGTAGGGATAAAAGGTGAGTCAATAATTATGTGTACAAGAATGAAGAAAGTTATCTAAAACTTAGGATGATAACTGTACAACATCTCTTGAAGTGATTGAACTATTGACTTATAAGTATATGAATTATATTCCAATAAAACTGTATAGATGTATACATAGATAGAAAGATGGTGATAGATAGATATAGATAAATGATAGATAGATAAACAATGATAGATAGATAGATAGATAGATAGAGATAAAATAGATATATGCATACATACATAAACATAGAAGACAGGTTTGTTTTTCCTTTGAGCAGTCCATGTTACTTTCTCTAGCACCACAATTTAAGTGCATCATTTTTTCTTTGGTCCTTTTTATCTAATATCTAACTTCCATGGGCATGAGGTAATTAAAATTACCATGCCTTGAATTTGGAACACATGAGTTGCCAAAGTACCACCCTGCCTTTTCAATGCTCTAAAGGAGTCTTATGCAACAAATTTACCTAATGCAACAAGAGTTTCATCTCACGAAGGCTGCTTTCATGAGCACTGATTATGGATCAATATAAGACAAAATCCTTGACAACTTCAAACTCTTCTCCATTTATTATGATGATACGATCTATTGGTCCAGTTGTTAGGATCTTGCTCTTCTTTACTTTGAATTTCAATTAATATTGAAGGCAAAAATCCTTGTTCTTCATCAGCAAGTGCTTCAAGTCCTGCTCTCAGAAAGCACACTTGTGTCACCAGCATACCACAAGCTAAGTCTTTCTTTAATTCTGATGCTGCATGCTTCATCCTTTAATCCAGCAGTTCTGAAAATTTGGTCAGTGCCAATACCTATGCTCAGTGCATAAATATAGGCAAAATAAAAAATGTCCCTGGTGCACAGTTACCAACACACTTGACTACTAATCAGAATATTGATGGCTAAAAACCCCGTCTCCGCTCCACCAGAAAAAGATAGAGTAGCCTGCTTCTACAAACATTTATAGCAATAGTACTCTGTTGTAACAGTCACTTAGTAAGAAACAACACCATGATTTTGATTTGGTAAATAGAGAAAATCCATGGAGATTATGTAAAATGTTGGTGGTAGAACTAAAAGATTAAAAAAAAATAATACAGATGTATTCAAAGTCAACAACCTTTTAAAACCCAGGCCCAAGCAAACAAAGCAAGAGTTTTTATCTGGTAAGAATTTGATTTACTTCTCTACATATAAGGAGTCTGATGGCAGAAGGTGTTTTCTACTGAAATGATTGGTGGTTCAACCTCATCTAATGTCTCTGGTGGTGATGCCCTCAAAAACTATGTGGGGTGTTTTAACTCTTTCATTTGGGGTTTCTTTGAATTGAAATTCAGAAGACACACATGCAGCTACAATAGCACAATTTTGCATGCTATTGCTCAAATCACATGACCTACTCTTTCATAGGTTTACCTGACTGGGTTTCTGTCAACCTTTGAAATCAAGAGCAATTTAATTTTAATAATGATTTCATCAGTTCCCTTCATGAATCAAAATCCTAACCAAGCAAACCTCAATGTGATTCATAGCCACTATCCTATGATTATAAGTTTTTCTTTTTAAAAAAAAATATTTCAAGTAAAATGTATTCACCGTATGTTCAATTATTTTAGGCTAATGGTGCCGTCTTTTCAAAATCAAGGAAATATTTACAGCTCTTCAATATCATATGATTAGAACCAGGACTGTTAAGGCTCCCTCTGTGAAACAGATACTGCCAAAACAAAGCAAAACAAAACACCTTGAAATCTAACAGAAGGAATTTATTGAGAAAAGTAAGTAAACATGAAAGAACTAGGAGTATATATACATCTATAAATGACTTCCATTTGAAAAGAGTATGGGCTTCCTGAATTTTAATAACTAACTATACTAATGACTAAAATTGACAAAACAGATATATGTCTGCATGTGCAATGTTTTCTCTTATTTCTCTGGTCGCTACCCATTAGTTCTTAAGCTCACAAAATCAGTGGCAACGTTCAACCTATAACATATAATGTAGACCCAGAGAAGTATTCTTTCCATATCTTGGGCAACTTAGCAGCTGACTAAAACTATCACATGTACCATCTTGCTTTGTATCAAACTAAGTAGTTTTATTCTTAGTAGCAGTAGAAGCTCCCTAGGAATAATTTCATGAAGAAGAAAAAAAATCAAATTGCCTCGTCATTGCCAGGGTATGTCATAATTGGTTTTCAGATCGCGGACTGTAATATCATTCTCCAGTAAAAGGAATAAAAGCTCCTTGGAGAAATGGATGATTTTAGGACAGAGAAAGGCTTTATAGAAAATGAGCCTTCAGCATCCTGTAGTATAAGAAAGTTTTTATGTAAGAAGCAAAAAACACAATGCTGGGGAATCCACCAAAGGGACGAAAGAACCAACAGAGAGACCTCCCAGTGGTCAAAGCTGGAACAATTTGAGAAACAATCTTTTGCTGTTGCTGTTGTTATCACAATGTATTATAAATCTATGTATAGCATCAATATCTGTGAGTCTCCATGGATGTGAACTAATGATAGAATAAAAAAACATGGGTAAGAAAAAGCAATCACTCATTCAGAAGAATTCTAAATGAAATATATAGGTATTCTGCCCTAAAGGAATGGAAGCTAATTCCCCACTGATCTGCTATGTGACCTGCACACAATATGTTTCTTCTGAGGACTGAATGTGGAAAGGAGAAGATGTTGTAACTTTACTAGAGCATCCTGACAAGCACTCCATCAATAGGGTGGTCAAGCTCAACATTGATAGCTGTGATTTATGCTAATTGTGTGTACATTTGGTAAGATGTCATTAAATACCATTTCATTTCTGTGATTTGCCTCCTAAAATGTGTCACCCCAGTCTAACGTTGAGAAAAAATATTACACAAAAATTTAAGGTCAGTCCACAAAATGCACAACGAGACTGTTCGATTAAAAAGAAGGATGTTTCAGAAATCTCATAGCCAAGAGGATCTTGAGAACACGTCGGTGTATTGTACTGTGGTATCCCAGGTCAGTAGCCCTGCTGGCGCAGTGGTTAAGTGCTCAACTACTAACTGAAAAGATGATGGCTCATGCCCATCAGCTGCTGTATGGGAGAAGGAGATGACAGTTAACTAGCTCGCAGATTATGGTCTCAAAGTCCTGTGGATTTCTCTGTGTTCTATTAGATTGCTGGCCAGCAGCAGTAAGCCTGACTTGTTTCCTGCTTTTAGTATTTGGGGTAAGATCTTGAAAGGAAAACAGGATATAGGTAATAGTGCTACCTGTTGCCATCCAGAAAATGCTGAATCATGACAGCCTTTCATGTGTCAAAATCGAACTGCATTTTGTGTATGTTATTGTTGTGTGTGTCAGGCATTTTCATTGATATTATGGACTCTTTATTATTTTAAATTTCCCTAAGTGCTTCTGGCCATTTTACCCTCTGGTCTGCATTTTACCACTGCAGAGTTCTGGGTAAATGGGAAAATCCACTCGGCTCTTTTGGAAACCCCCATTATTAGGTAGACCCGGCATTGTATACTCTCAACCCCTGTGCAGACATGCTCCTCCATTGGGTTTTCACTCACTAGCTTCCAGAAGAAATCCTCATCTGTTTCTCCTGAGGTGGCCCTGGGTGAGCCCAAGCCTCAGCGTTTCTGTTAGAAGTTGAGTACCTTCACTGTGCCTACCTCCTAAGGACTCAGCTAAAAGCTACAGAAATCTAAATAAAAGCTTAATAATAATGCATCATGATTGGATCAGCCCTTAATTATAACATATAAGCTCCAAATAATAGAGTGCTTGGGTTATGGAATACAAAGGAGTTTTGTGAACCATCTTTGCAAATTTTTTCTGTAAATATATAACTGTTCTAAAAAATAACGTTTACTTAAAAAGTGCAAAAAATAGAGGTCATTGTAGAAGCCTCTACCCTGATATGGTGGTTAACTGCAGATCCTTTTCTCATTACAAACCATAATCCCTTTTAAATATCCTTTCTAATCTATTTGCCTCAAGACCAGAGTAGCAGAGGTCTCTACAGGTTAATTAAGTTGTTGTTGTGCGTGTGTGTGTTTTAAGGCATTTGCTTTTGTATTATGGACTCTTTTTATTATTTTTTTAATTTCCTTAATTCTTCTTGGTCATTTCACCCTTTGGCCCTCATTTTACCATTACAAAGGGCTGGGTAAATGGAAAACGTCCAATTGGCCCTTTTGGAACCCCTTATTATTGGGTAGACCTGGTTTTGTATAATCTCTAACACTGTGCAGACATCAGCTAATTAATCTGTGTAGTCTCCTTCTGACATGTCTATTTCTGTTAGCTTCTTTTATAGCATGAAAAACTAACAGCTAAGTGACTTTCCAAACCCTTACAATAAGTTCATTAGGGTGTTAACTGAATTTTCAACCCCAATGTCCTAACATAGGCAAAAAAAGAAATTGGACTTAAAAGCGATCTTAAAAATATTCTAGTTCTCCTTAAAACATTACAATTTCTCACCGCAACAGTTCTGATTCCCTTCCTAACTATCTTGAATATTGTCAGGGCTGAAGAACTCATTACCAGGAAAGCCATTCCTGAGAAAGGTTGCTAAAAATGGAAAATAAGAAGGAGCTTCAAAAAGTTTTCAAAAAGTGGAATTAATACATAATGGATTATCTTCACCAATACTTTGAAGCCACTGTGCAGAACTCACAGCTACAGTCATTAAACTCATTACTGTCAAGTTGATTCCAACTCTTCGCCACCCTAGAGGACAGAGTTGAACTGCTTCAAAGGACTCCTCAGAGTGTACACCATTCGAGAAACAGGCAGTCATGTTTCCCCCGAAATGTGCCCAGTAGTTTACAATGCCAATCTTTCAGTTAGCAACCCTCCGTGCTTAACCCACTGCACCACCAGGGACCCTTCTCACTATCAGTGCTTTGCAGAAAACATAAACCTTTGATTGATCTGAGTATACTCCTCTGACTTCAGCTCTTTTCAGCACAACACAAAGTAAATCTAATTTTGAGCAAGGCAAAGCAGTATAAAAGCTGTCTCCTCTGACACTGAAGACAGCAAGACCATCTGTACTGTCATCCAAAAAATTCTTTTTAAAGCACAGGCTTGATGAACCTAAAGGGACAGCGAGTAGAAAAAGGGTTTCAGGTGTGGGGTACAATGGTGATGGGGGCTGGGGTGTAAAAGGGAGATGATGGCAAGTTGCCCGGGAAGCAAAAGAATGTTGTAGCTTGATGTGATTAAACTATGATATATCTATTCACTCCCAATTAATAATAATTGTATACACACAATAGTATACACACAATAGTAACAGCAAATGATTAAAGATGACTACAGAAGGAAAAGAATGCCAATCACGGATTGAAGAATTTTACTAAGACATATAAATACAAAATGATCACTGCCAAACATATGCTTACAAATGACTAGATTTGAGTATTCTTTGTAGCTCTTTTTCAAAAGTGGTTCAAAGGTGGTCTGACCATATAGCAATAGGAGAATAGTGCAATAAATAGTGCATTTCCATAAATTTGTCATGAATGATACACTTGAAACAAACAGTAGTGATTTATTTTCTGGGGAAGAAAATGTAGTCTGGTGACACAATGGGATTAAGCAATGGCTGATAACCAAAAGGCTCACAGGAAGGGGTTTGTTTGTTGAGTTCAGGAACTCAAGGGGAAATGTGACTCTGTCTTATCATGTTACTATGAGGTGGAATCTGCCACAGACAGTGTGTTTGGTTGAGAGACAGTGAAGAGGTCTTACAAGAACAGAAGAAAGATGTTTATGCTTAGATTCTTTCATTTCTTTAAAAAGAATTTTTAATACATTAAAATTTTAAACTTAATTAATTCGCTAATTGCTATTAAAAGAACAATAATTTTGGATTGTGCAAATTATAAAGACAATAATTAATGTTTTTGAAAAGTACACAAATTTTAAGAGGGAAATCTCTTAAATTATCCCATAATTTGAAGTTTCTTGAAACTACTGTGTTAATATCCAACTATTTCTCCAAGGAAGGTTTTGTAGGAGCTACTCAATTTATTGCCTTAACAAGCTTTTTCATATGTCTGCACTTTTTCATTTATTTTAAAGTCAATATGGATATTTATAGACATTTGATGTTTCAAAAGAATATACTATAAATATATTGGTATGTCATTCCTTAATGGTTCCATAATGTTTAATCTGTACCTAGTATTATTTTATTATGATGGATTTCAATGTTTTATTAGGTAAGCTTACAGATTACATTTCAGATGGAAAATGCTCAGGATATGATTAATCAGGATAGTTTCTCCTCTGATGTGCCCATGGACAGATTTCTCTCTAACTCTCTTAGCCTGCCTTGATGCCTTGCTCTGTCAATATTACAAAGCTCTTTGAGGCTGCCAATAAATGTCCAAAGGGCATGCTACTCTGCTGTTATCCCCAAACCTAAGCCCCTCAACTCCAATTCCTTTGGTTAGTAAATCTTGCTCTCCAAATTTTGTGCCCAGAGGCATTCCACTTCAAACACTAGCCTCCTTTCCCAAAGCATGCAGGGCTTTGGATTTTTTTGCATTCATTTTTACATGCTCTAGCTTGTGCTTCTGCTGGTACTCTTCTGCCACTTTTCTGGTATCAAAGCTAGCTCCTGGATCAATGAAGTTGAATGTGATGGTATCTGAAGTTCACAAGACTTGCTTCTTACTGGTTTCCTAGCTGAAAGTGAAATCCCATTTCCTGCTTCTGATATGTGATGATGATCACAATTAACTTTGTTAACAATTACAAGGGTATTATATAATCATATAAGCCAACATTATCTTCCCTACCTTTTTAACTAGAAACATCCTTTAGTGGGAGTAGCAAAGGTTATGATTAGAAGAGCCATATTAAATATTTATCTGCATTGCTGTATTTATTTAGCTATAATTGAACTTAAATAAGTTTCCTAGAGTATCATACTTCTTATAGTATTTTGGTAGACCTCATATATTATATCCAACCCAACTAGAAGCTAACAATCACAACTCCTATGTCACAAGTGAAAGAACAACAACAAAAACCAGATTCAAATGTGTTTTCTAAGACCCCTCACATTGATGGGAGTCAGAATCAAGGCCTATGTCTCTTGGTAACTTGATAGCTACCTAGTGTTATGTTCATTTATGCTGAGATATAAATCAAAATTATGTAGCCATAATCCTTTTCCAGTTTAAAATGATTAATAAATGTACCTATATGACTGACTTCCATTAAATTTCCCAAGGACACATTAGTAAATGTGTTTTTAACTTTAAAAAGCAATGGCTATCAACTATAACTTGGTTAAAGATATTTAAAAACACTGGATTGTTTGTAGAGAAAGAATTTTAAATAGTTTTATATGAAATTTAACACAAGTTACAACTTCCTCTAACACACAGCAGGTTGTATGCGTATTGCTTAGGTGAGAGATCACCATGAATTCAGTTCCCAATCAAAAAAGAAATAATTTTGTCAACATACAATGATGCTACAAGAGTTTCAATGGTGAGTTTTGAGAAAGCACATTGGCAGGTCTTTCTTCTGGGATGCTACTGGTTGGCCTTGAACCCCCAAGCTTTCAGTTAGCAACAGAACAATTACCATAATCCTTTACACCATTCAGGTTGTGATCTTGAAGTAACACCTCTCAATTCTGTTTATCTTCCACTGGCTATTACTCAGTGTCATGGCCACAGATACAACATGGAATGTAGGAAATGTGTTCTCAGGAAAAAGAAATGAGCTAAGTAAAGTACCAATGCTCTGCCACAGTTTCTTTAAAGTTTCATTTCAGCTTTTATAGTACGTACATTATAGGATACATAGTGACCTTATGAGTTAGTACCATGGACTGCTAACAGACCACATAAATATATCTTGAAAGAAAATATAATCAGATTGCTTCTTAGAGGTGAGGATGGGAAGTTTTCACCTCACATACTTTGGACATGTTGACAGCAGACTAGTCTCTGGAAAAGGAAGTCATGCTTGGTAAAATCGAGGATAGTGCAAACAGGAAGACCTTCAGGAAGATGCATGGGCTCACATAGAACAATTGTCTGCAGGGTGCAGACCTGGCAGTGTTTTCTTCTATTGTATTTAGGGTCACTGTGAGTCAGACGACTTGACAGCATCTGACAATGGTCGGTCTGTATAAAACATTTGTTAGGGATATCTTACAAAGTTGTCTTTAAGGGAATATTCTTTCATTTTTTCACTATTTTTCCATTCTTATTTTATTTTCCCTTAAATATGCACTTCAATGTTGGAATCAAATTTTCTGATATAGCTATATATTATATAGATTTTCTTGATCTGGATCCACTTCTATTCCTATATTCAACAACTTACCAGTAACTCTATTATCATACTTTTAGCTCCTGTTTTTTGGCTAGTCAGTTGCTGACAAAACTTTGGACTGTATCATATGGCATTCTTAAGCATATTTTCTTTAGATTTTATGGATTTTAATTTTCTAACTTCCCCTTTAGGCAGTTTCCAACTCACTCTATATATTTTTTCTCTTAAAGTTCATTATGCCAGCAGTACCTGATATGATCTCCAGTGAATATGTCAAACTTAATTAAATAGCTATCATGTGTCTTAGCACTGCAACCACTTTTAATACCACTGATGACAACAGGGTTTTACTCAAGACTGAGTCAAAAATAGCACCTTGTCTTATAAGGTTTAGTTCTAACTCTCTCCAGAACCAATTGTTTATGGCACTGTGGGATAAATTTTACCAACTGTGCCCCAAGATGACATTCGTCACATCCATTATATTGCAGTCCATTGTTTTCTCAACATTCTGAATTTACCATTGTTTCTCATTTGTTTCTTTCACTTGCCATGTAGATTATGATTTAGTGGAATAATACACACATGGGTTAGAATGCTTGCTCTATCATGGGTTTTTCAGGATATGTTACCTTCAAAATTCCACTGAATATTTATGAGACTCAGTTTTCTCATTTGCATAACACAAAGAGGAAAATTACACTTACACTATAGTGTTATTTTGAATGCTACATGAGATAACTCATGTTTCTGTTCTCTGTTTATTTGTTTGTTTGTTTTTAAAGGGCATTGGAGATGTTCCATAAGTTTTCCCTTTACTTTTCCTTGATTCAGGAAGCTCATAAAACCAAAATCATTGATTCAATTCCTAAATGCTCCATGACAGTTCACCAAAATCAGATATATCAATGAAAGTGGATTGGAATTTCCCCAAAGTTCTAAGGGATAATTTAGTATAAACTCTTGCTTACAATTATATACAAAGACCTTTTAAATAAATTCAGAGGGCAAAGATAGAGGTCTAAATATCTAAGTTCAAATGGAATTACAGTTTCAAAGGGGAAATAGACTGCCCGCCAACAATTGTTAAGACTAAGTGTTTGCTTCTGATTAGGGAGAAGCAAGTAGAACTTTCTGGAGGCCATTACTTGTTATCTGACCCTCGGAGAAGGGGGAGGATTGGGTTGGGTGGGGAACAACCTCAGTGCACATGATGTTGATTCAAGTGGCCTTCTGCAGACCTCCAGTTGTGGATGTAGGAAATATCTTCAGAAATTGTGTTTAAGTGACAGAAGAGAAGTGTGGAATCTTTGTGAAAATTAAATGATATCTCTGATACTGTGTGCATATTCTTTTTCCATCAGTTAACCCTGCTAAAACTGTCTAAGGAGTTTTTCTTTAATCAGGACATGTGTCACTTCTATACTCTATATTTTCATCCAGTTTTCCAACCAAAGGAAACATCAAAACCCTTTATATAAATCCATTCTATATCCTCCACATGAAGTTTATTTTCCATACTATTTAAATTCTAAATATCTTTAGTTTGCAACATTGATTTTCCTCCATAAAGTCTTTCCTGAGTTCATCAAATGTTCTAAACTCACAAACTTCCATAGTACTTTTTCACACTGATTTTTCTTGTATAGTTGCTACATTAGTGTGTAAGATAATTATTTTTATATTTTTCTCATCTGTATACACCATCAATCTTTAAATAGAAGCAAAACATTGTTATATTAGTAATTGTTTCTTATTTGTCACAGGTTAAGCTTATAAATTAGTTTGCTATAGGGTTAAGGTTAGGGTTAGTAAAATAAAAAAAGTAAAAAAAATTAGGTTGATATGAAGATCACTATCAAGGAATCTGATTTTTGTAGTTTTATATTGTCTGTGCCTTTTTTTCTTTAATCAATCAAAAAGGATGCCATAATAAATCAAATAAAAATTAAATTATGACTCTTTAAAATTATGATATGCCCACTGACAATTCTGTCAAGTCAATTCTGACTCATAATAATACAGTACAACAGAGAGTCTTCAAAACTAAGAAATTATAAAAGGTTAATTAAAATGATGACAATTCTACTCTTGACAGTAATACCGAAGGCACCCTTAGTATATGCTGGATGCTCTTCAAGAATTTCAACACTTAATCTGAAGTTGTAGCTCTAATCACTTGTGCCCTCTGATAGTGCCTCCTCATATTCATTAATGATGACCTTATAAGCAAGAGTATATAGAAAAATGACAGTGTCTAACTTCTGAAAACAAGTCTTAAAAAGCAATGGGTTTTTTGTATTTTCATTTCTTTGGCATCACTAACTTTCAGACAAGCCAGACCCTGTGTCAAGAGGGTACTCAATGTGCTTCCAGAGAAGACCACTTGAGACAGAACTGAGGCCTCCCAGAAATGGTTATTATTTGCAGTCCATGTAAGGAAGTCAATGTGATATTCAGGTTGCGGAAATTTTCATCGTGAATATAACCTCATGAGTGAATGTGAACTAAAATGACCCAAGCAAGTCTCTCAAAAGTTTGGGATCACAACTACAAAATGTATTCGAGTTTTATCATTGTGTTAAGTTATTATGGTTTTGAGTGATATGCTATACAGAAATATACACAATTACTTTAATTCAGTTTGTGTCATTGGAGAGTCACATAACTTTTACCCTCCAAACTAATAAAAGGTACTAAGTAGACCATAATAATGGATCCTGCTACCCGAAACACTCTGTAATTATACACTTGCTCCAAACCAAGCTTACTGCCATTGAGACAATGCTGACATATTGCAAACCCCTGAGAGTTTTGGAGACTTTAACTGTTTTAGGGGATCAAAAAGACCAGCTGGTGTTTTCAAACTGCTGACCAGGTTTCAAACTACTGACCAACACATAACCACTATCCCACTGAGCTCTACATACATGTCCAACCAAACTATATTTCAGAGGATACAACCCAAATATCTCTGAGAATAGACTTGCTTATGACCATTTATGCTGAAGTGGCTTTCTGCCATAACCAACTCCTTTCTCTTGAATGTTGCTTTTGATACATTGTCCAAGTCATCCATACACCTAATCCTTTAGTAATGTTATGAGAGATTGGCATAATGTTAGCTCTCTTAAGCCACAGTGGGAACAAATGATTCTAATATGTGCTGCCTTTTTATTCCCTACGTAAGCTTGATTTTTTTTTTTTTTGGCATCACTGCTCTCCAGTGGTGGGAGTAGGAGGCCCAGCCCCACTGCTGGAATTGAACCTCCGTTCCAGTGGGCCGCAGTCCCACGCACAACCTCTACGCCACCGGGGCTCAGCCCCGTAAGCTTGATTTTAATGTTCCACCTTGGCCATATCAATATTATTTTGCCACTAGCAACTGGAAACAGAAAGCAAGTGCTTCATTTTTCCTCTTGGTCAACTAAAATCAAATGGTCATGGCCCTAGACCTTGGTGTAGATAGAAAGAGTTGTGATTAAATGTACAGGAGTAGCGCTCCAATGTACTGGTAATCATTGGGTTTGAAAAATCAAGAGACTTAGCTCATAGTTGTTAGTACCACCATAGCAGCCTGTAAGATATTTTGCTACTTTTGGTTTCTTTAGATATAGTATATGAGTGATAGAATAGTTAGTTCTAGCTTGTGCCACCACACACAATGCATGATTGGGAAGTTATTTGGTTTTATAAACAGAAAATACTCAAACTGGATGCATTTTTGTTAGATACATGGATGCTAAAGTCAGCAGTCAATCTCAGTAAAAAAAAAAAAACGCAAACTATTTGGGAAGAATGGGTTAAGAGGCAAGTAATATATTCCTGGAAAATATATGTTCATGACTACAACCAGGTATGACTAACTACAAATATATATAATTGACTATTATCATGGATAACTAAGCCAGCTGGTGCCACTCAGCAAGATGGTTCCTCACTCCTTCCTAGTCAATTGGCTGACCTCTACATTTCAAAGGACTTCAAGCTGAAGATTATTGTACTTGCAATCAATAAGCCTATACTATTTCTTCTGTCCTCTTGTACAGAGATGCTTCTGTTGACTTTAAAGATGGAGTGTTCTGCATCATTACTTTATTCCAACTAGCACGAGCTGCATGATTTCTCAGTATTATCCCTTTCATTTCACTCCTATCAGTATTTGGGCTTTTCCTCATTGGCGAGGCTGGTGTCAGAAGCAGGAACTGAGGTTTCATTCTCTTTCAAACTATATGGACACTGAGGAGATATTCAGTATAGCTGTGGATTCATGTGGGGCTCTGTAGTTTGCAAATTCTAAGAACTGATTGAGGGTAGAATCCAATATTCATTCCATTCCACTGAGAGGGCTCTTGAAGCTTGTTTTGATTCTTTCAAGTATTAGTTTGATTGCTGGTCTTTAATGGTGATAACAATGGGAATATCGTGTCTGAAAGAGATTTGAAGATGTCTTCCGGGACTCTTGCTCACTACCTGACTAGCTTTTAGTTTCCCCTAGAGTCAACGTTCCTATGTCTCTGTCATAATCTCTCTTAAGACCATCTGAAAATCAGTGACCACCGTGAGGTCACTTGATCTAACTTTTCTGTACAAGAAATTTCATCTAATACACCAGCTTACCAGTTTCAGCAGGATGCCTATTTTGATTAGCATATTGAGGCCTCTAAAGAAACCTCAAGACAGCTACATTGTTTACTTGCAAAAATCATCTCAAAATTAGCTAAGCAAAATAAAAAATAATTATAATTTTTCAGCTTTGACTCCTGGTCTCTTGCTGGATTTTACCCCTTTATACCATTCTTTGCCTTCCTATGCTTTTGATAGCACTTTCTGAACTTTTCTTCTTTCCATTAAATATATGAATATTTAATAAAGATATAGCTAAAGATATATAAATATCTTTGCCTGAATATCTTTTATTATTTGCACCAAAAAATGATGAGGGCTATTTCCCTTGTACCATTTTTGACCTAAGGACCTGTTCAAAATTATAAAACATTAGGATAAATCTTCTAAACTCGGTGAGGTCCTCTACAAATTTTCTTATGAATTCAAAATCCTTGCTGAGGTCTATAAGCTTAGGATCCTAACTTTGTCTAAATGATGAATATAGAGTGTAAACTTAATTAAGGTATTATTATAGGCATATTTACAGTTCAGTCTTAAAAATGATAGCATGAGTAACAAAATGTTAGAAGACTCTCAGGTCATGAGTAAGAAAATGCTAGAATTTGTCCCAAAGATCTTTCTTCCACTAAATGACTAGATTACAATTCACTCTTGTAGACAAAATTAAAATGAAAGTGTTCATTGTGATCAGATTTGGATGCTCTACACATTTATAGACACTTTGGTCTTTGATTGATCATGCCTGCTATGTTTGGTGCTTTTAATGCTATTTTCATATCTGGACTTACACCCGAAATCTCAGTCTTAGAATAGTCAGATCAATTAGAGTGGAGGAGAGAAAAGTGGGTGAAGGGAGACAGCAGTCAATGTAAGACAGGAAAAAAATTATCAAGGATTCATGAGAGTATGAAGGTGGGAGCAGGGGAGATGGGCTGATACCAACTGCTCAAGTAGAAAGAAAATGTTTTGAAAATGATGATAGAAACATATGTACAAATACATTTGCCACATGGATGGATGGATGGGAGGATGGATGGATGATAATAAGGACTGTAAAAGACCCCAATAAAATGTCTTTTTAAAATGAAGCTGGAAGAAATCTCTTATTCTCAAGCTAATCAACTTAACTTACAAATGTTCCCAGAGTCCTAAGGACAGTAGGGCTTCTAAGACCAATGAATGAATGTCCTTTCATTTGTAACAATTACAATCCCCTAGTCCACAAGGAAATGCCAAACCTTCCAATGGCATGTTGTTATTAGATGTCATTGAGTTGTATCTGGCAGAAGGTGACCCTATGCACAACAGAATGAAACATGTTCCAGTTTTGACTCATCCTCATAAATTTTCCTCTGCCAGAATCCATGGATGCAGTGCAGTCACTTTGTCAATCAATCTAGTTATGGATATCCTACATTTTGTCACCCCATCAACTTGTCAAACATGATGTCCTTACAAAGGAACTCGTCTCTCTTGACAACATATCCAAAATATGTAAGACAAAGTCTTGCCATCCTTGACTCCAAGGAGAACGCTGGTCTTACATCTTCTAATACAGATTGTTTGTCTTTTAACAGTCTGAAGTACTTTCAATAATTTCCCCCCAAATCACAACTGAAATACATTTATTCTTCTTTAGTTTTCCTTCTTCAATGTTCAGCTTTCACAGCATATGATGCAATGGAGAAGACTGTGGTTTGATCAGGAGCACCATGACACTCAGAAGCACCTTTGATCTTCAATACTCTGAAGAGATCTGGTATAGCAGCTTTACCTAATGCAATGTATCTTTTGATCTCTTGACTTCTGCTTCCAAGAGCACTCACAGTGGATTCAAGAAAGACAAAATCCTTGATATTTTCAAGGATTTTTTTCCATTTAGCATAATGTTACCCATTGGTCTAATTGGGAGCATTTGGGTCTTCTTTACATTGAGTTGTAATCCATATTGAAGGCTACAGTTCTTGATTTTCATCTGTAAGTGCTTCAAGTGCTGCTCCCTTTCAGTAAGTATGGTTGTATCATCTACATACCGCAGGTTGTTAATAAACCTTCCTACAACTCTGATGTTGCACTTTTTTCATGTAATCCAGCTTCTCTGAAGATTTGTTTAGCATATAGATTGAACTTTGGTGAGAAGATACAACCTGTATGCAAACCTTTCTCCATTATAATATATGCAGTATTACCTTGTTCTGTTCACACAAGTGTCCATTGATCCATGTACTAGGTGTGAATGATCACAATGAGATGTTCCAGATTCCCATTCTCCTCAAGGTTATGCACACTGTATTATGATCCAATGTAACACAAGTCAACACTTTTCTGGTGTTCTATACTTTGAACTGACATCCTGATATGCCTTGTTCCCCATCCTCTTTACAGTCTGTGCTGGACTTTGGGTAGTTCCCTTTTACTATGCTCCTCTAACCATTGTTGATGATCTTAAGTAAAATTTTACTTGTGTCCAGTATCAATGATATTCTATAGTTTGAGCATTCTTTTGGGTCATATGTAAAACAGCATAAAGGTGGGTATTTGTAACTATTGTTTAAAAAAAGTGGCAAGGGGCTGAGCCCCGGTGGCATAGTAGTTGTAGGCGGGACTGCAGTCCACTTGGTTGGAGGGTCAAATCCAGCAGTAAAGCTGGGCATCCTACTCCCACCACCGGAGGGCAGTGATGCCCCCAAAACAAAAAAAAAGGACCTGCATTCTGATTCTGAATTAAGAATCTTTCAAGATAAAACAAGGGCATTACTGTGGTGTCTCTTAATCCAAAAGGATAATCTAGCTTATTTGTTAATGGAATAACTGTCAGTTTTTAATTGCTTTCTGAACGTCCCTGGAGTGACTAACCCCAGTTGTTTGCAAAAGTCCCTACCATGGAGTCCTGAAACCTCAAAGTTCTTGCGATGTCTACCCTAATCATTATCAAAGTCGATTCATTAGCAACCTCTTCCATAGCTTTGTCTCTTTAGAGATTTACTTTCTTTGTTGCTGACTACTGATACCCCTGTCACTCTTATCTAAATAGAATTTTCATTTACAATTTAATGGAAATGGGAAGTATCACCGAGTTTACCTAATCCCCCTTAGTCAACAGAGAAGGGCTGTGAATGACAAGATATTCAAGAACAAAAAGTCATTTTCTATGTACTAGTGTTGTCATATATCTGCAAAATTGAACTCAGCCTACTCCTATCCCTTATCACTTTTCTGTACTCCTTGGAACCTCAGAGACCTCTACATCCACAAGTATAGATTGAGTCAATAAAAATCCCATTCAATTTATCTAAATATCTGCCAGAAATTATCCTCTCTTCTCGGGAAAAAAAGGGGAAAAAAAGAAAATTGGGGTTAGCAAGCATCATAAAAGACTTTTTCTTTTATTGGAAGCCTGGTGGTCCAGTAGTTAAGTGTTGGACTGCAGTTTTTACAGTCAATAGTTCAAAACAGAGTCTAGTGGGAGAAAGAATGGGTGTTCTAGTTCCCCAAACAGTTAAAGTCAGAAACTCACAGGAGACCCCCATGAGTCAGCATTGATCTGAAGGCTGTACATTTAGTGAATGTTTATTAAAATATCTGGTTGTTAATGGGTGACTTGTATTAACTATTTGGGCCACCAAGCCTCTGTCGAAGACATCTCCTCTGGTTCCACATAAAAAGAAATGATTCTGGCATCTCTGTAAAGTTGAGATAAGCAAATAACAGGGGCTAGAGATTTGTTCATGATTGCATGCATCAATTACATTGCTATTTCTAAATTTCCAGTAGTCCCTGCTCCTCGTTTATTACTTTGCAATGTCCCTTTATATGCAACTCATGTTATGACTGTGGCCTTAAATACCCCATTTTTAGTATTTCTGTACCATGTGAAATTCAATATTTGTTTTCTGATATTTTGGAAAGTTGAAAATTTAAGTTGACTGTGATCCCTTATTATTCTTCACCTCTCCCATCTATTTACAAATAAATCTACAATGTTGTAATACGCTGATGGTTTTCTAGTTTCCTTTTTTGTTGTCGTTGTTTTGGCAATGTTGTTGTCATTTTGTTTCCAACAGTTCTATTGGCACACAATTTACATATCATACAATTCAAGCTTTCAATCACTCAATCAAGGGGCATTGTACAATCACTACCCTCTCAGCAAGTTTACCATGATGACTGGGTAATTTTATTAAAATATATAGCTGTTGTGGAAAATATTTCAAAAAGAGAAATTACAATTAGAAATTACAGTCATCTGTCAAATATTTGGGACACCTAATTTCTTCCAAAAGTATCTCTATTTCTCCTGAATGAGAAGAAGCTCTTTGTCCTTTATGATGGCCCAAAACAAAGCCTTGGTGGCTGTATTAAGAGCTTAAATTCTGAGCACCCTGGTTTGCAAAAAGGTGTGAATGGCAGTCATAGCCCACAATCCATTTGCAGAGTCCCCACATGAATTAAGTACCCACTGAATGTTTTCTGATCATGAACAAAGGGTGTAGCTAATCTTACCTTGAAGAACAATAACTTGGGTAAGGGTTACTTCCACCCACCTCTGGCCAATCTAAGGAGGGGCAACTTCTATTTTAAGGAGTTGCCTAGGTGTGCCCTTGATGGTGCTTACCATACTGGGGACGGTACAGGAGGTCACATAATTATAAGTCATACCCAATCAGTCTGGTCCCTGACTACCTTGGTTGGAAGGCCCCAAACCAACTTGTAAGCACTGTTAAAAGTGTTTATGTCCCAATCTCAGTCCTTTTCCCACTTCTGTAGTCCCACTGCCACCAATCATGCTTTTATGACAGTTTACTTTGCCTATCCATGCCCTTTTTGAAGCTTGGATCGCAACAACCCCCTAGATGCCACTTTAACCTCTTGTCGGTGGCCACTTTCATATAAATGATGTGCCTGTGTCTTTTATTGTCTTTTCTAAGACTTAATAACTGTTCTCATTAAATTATATTCAATATAGGATCTCTTTTGTGCCGTAAAACATGGCATACTGGTATGCATTAGATTGTCAACCACAAATCGCCAATTGAAAACAACCACCTACCACCAGGGAGAAAGGAACGGCTTTCTACTCCCTTCAAGGGTTACCATCTTAGAAACTGATAGAGAAGTTCTGCCCTGTTCTACAGAGTCACTGTGAGTCCAAATTGACTGGATTACAATGAGCTCAGTGGCTTGGCTTACCATGCAAACAAAGAGCTATGAGGGGTTCTAGGATGCTGCTTCTCTTGTCAAACTCAAATTTTCCTCTACTGGTTCTACATTCATCCAACTATTTTAAAGCTACTGAGCTGTATTTATTCCAAAATGCAGTAGAAATGAGAAGTCATAGTCCACTTGAGAGGAGCTTTAGTAGATTTGCTTATTCTATAATATACTTATTGCCACCTAATTTTTTTTTAAATTCACATGAAGTGCCTGGAACTCCACTGTACATACAAGCTCAAGAATATGGTGGACCAAAGAACTACATGTTTGAATCATTATCCAGGGGATACACTTGCTATCTTAGGGCTGTGAGTTCTGCCAAATGAATGGAAATAATAATGTGGCTTCTGGAAATCTTACCAGATATTTATGTACCTCTCAATATATCTTCCATAATACAACGTTGACACATGATCTTTCTGCCAGAGGTCTCACTTCCTATGGTATTCTACTGGCTGTATCTAACATGGTCTCACTTCCTATGGTATTCTACTGGCTGTATCTAACATGATCTGTTTTAATCTAATTATTCATATGCCTACAACTAGAGAGAAGAACTACCCTATACACTATTGTATAGACTTAACTGAGTACTTTTTACCGCTGGGGAAGATTTAAGAGTCCTCTTTAAGTAATCCTGATTTAGTTTGTTTGTGTATAGCTCCTATTTAAAATCTAAACCTTGATATGCTGTTACGACTTCTACTGATATTTTTGAAATTGAAAGTCTCCCAGAAAAGACTTCAAGTCAACATGCTCAATTGCCCTCACGAAAGCTTGTGGAACTACTTCTGGAAAGGTGATTAGTAATTTTAGGGAAAATAGATATTGTTTTGATACGATATATGATGACTACATATTATTTATACATAAATTTTGACATGAAACAAAGAAGATTTGCAAGTTCTTTTGGAAAAGCTCCATGAAAAGGAAATGTGTGTGGAGCACCTGCTATCTGCTCTATTTCCTGCTTCTGCAGAGGCTGAGTTCAAAATGCAAACTCAACAATCAAAAGGTAAGAAGCTAAAGCAAGTCCTGGTGACATGGCTGTCAAACCAGCTGCCTGTCAGGGTAGTGCTGAACTTTTGCTACATAACAGGACTCAGAAATTTGTCTGGTGATAACACAAAAGTTCATTAATTAGTTTTAGGAAAACATTCCAAACATTATAATGACTCCAAACACATAAATTTAAGGCATGGAAAGCAAAGTAAGCTATTGGCAAAATCCTGTTACTAAACTATGGATTGGGCCTAATCTAACCCAATTTCCTCCAAGTTCTTATAATTTCAATCTTGAATGAAGGTTTACATGCGAGATAAGACAACTAATACCATAAAAATATTTGTTGGGTGAAATATTTGAGAGTGCCAAATATCTTGTCACTCATTGTCACATTTGCTGTCCTGACAATCCAAGACTATATATGAAGATCCTATCAGTTCTTTCATTCTGGTTCTGTGGTTCAGTGGTAGCGAGAATCTATTTAACCTCTACCCTCAAACTATTATAAATATGTCTTCACAATTATTTGTAGATTTTCACATTGGAGGGAAGCCTTTTCTTTCTGTATGACAACCTTCAGAGGGGAAAAAATCTTTGAAAGCATCATACTCACCTTGGGAGTAGCAAAAACTCTTTGTAGTTATCAGAGAACTCACTTCACTGGTCAAGTCAAACAAGAACTGTATTGAATTTTTTTTCATTTATCAAAGGCTACATTGTCCCTATTATCCTCAGTCTCCTGGTCTACCAGATAAAACTAATGCAATAAAAATCCCAAATAGCAAAGTTTTGCAAAACTTTATCCTAGCTATTTTAAATCTAAGGTCTACACTCTTTGGAGCACTCACATTTACCCCGTATGAAATAATTACCAGGTGGCTCATGGTCTTTTATTATATTGCTCGCATCAACCCTAAGGTTTTTAAATCTAATTTTCCAGTTTTTAGTTCACTATTCTAAAGAATATATTCCACAGGTTAGGTAAGATTTCAACTAGCAGAAGTTGGACGCCCAAAGTTTCCCTAACATTGGTCCAAGACAATATGTCTATTCAGCCAGCCAATGACTAAAAGACTTGTTAGGGTTTTGCTATAATGACCTATATGCACTCTTTACCACTAACCCATACAGACAAATTAACTCAAAACCCTATGGCTGCCATTGAGCGGATTCTGATTCATTTTGGACCTACAGAACAGAACTGTTTCTAGGATTTTCCAAAATTGGAGACTCTTTGTGGGAGTAGAAACCCTTGTATTTCCCCCTGGAACAGCAGACAATTCCAAACTATTAACCAGCGGTTAGCTGGTGATGTCACCAGAGGTAATGAAACTTTGGATCCATTTGTTATGGTTACATAAGGGCTATAATTCCTCATTTGACTGTTCAGCTGAGCAAAGATAATAAAGTTACATATAAATGCCACTGTGAACAGAAGTAGATTATATCTATGACGGACAGCTAGTTAAGCTACTGGCAAGGCAGACTATTTACCTATTTATTTTCCTTTTTAAAAGATTTACCCTCACTATAGTCACGTCTCCATGAGTGTTTTCTTAGATTGGGTAGGTGCTATGCTCACAATTCCAAAGGGTTCAGTTGATGAATACATGTAGTGCCCTCCCAATTGTAAGTCAACTTGGTAGGTTGCTCCCTTACAATGATCTCTCTTGTATTGTTCTTTATCTATGAATACCAGGCAATGGAATAATAATTCTTTATTACATGGAATCACCATGACTCTATTTTTCAGTCATAAATGGTCTCTGTGGGATGTGAACAAAATCTGTTTTAGCACAATCCTTACTTTACTAAATAAAATCATGCAAGAAGTTCTAGATAAAGGAGTTTCAAAACCCACAGGGTGCTATTCATATTATAGCTGTAGTTCATTCACACTAGGAATCCTGATGGCATATAGAGTTCACTATGTGCTCGATCTAACTAATGGGCAGGGCTGTGGGCTTTGGTTTTATTATCAGCTCTGGTATGGATTCATCCAATGAACTACTCAAACATGGAAGCTAAGTCCGGAGGCCCCCACTTTGCTATGAGCAAAGTAATTGCACCTGTATAAATAACTCAGTCATTAACAGGCCTATAGGATGACTTCCAATGTTTGAATCTGCATCATCTATACCCTACCAAAACACAGATTGTATCATGATAGACTGATTATAATACTCAGGTATCAAATAGGTAGACTTTGGAAGCTTGTTTTGTCTATAAAAGGCTCACATTTGGCTCTGGTTCTTTCAGAATGGATTGAAATTTGCACTCTGGGTCTGAGTTGGACTTAATGACATATTTTAAGTAAATTTTATTTACTGAATAATATACCTATATTAAGAGTTCAATGATACCTATTCATTGACTTAAATATTTAATGGCAGTATTCACACATTATGTCCACCTTGGAACAGGTGTAAATGGAACATATGTGAATATTTGTTTTTTGGGTTTTGGGGGGCATCACTGCCCTCCGGTGGTGAGAGTAGGAGGCCCAGCCTTTGCTCCGTGGAGCTGGAATTGAACCTCCATCCCAGTGGGCTTCAGTTCCGCGCACAACCACTACGCCACCGGGGCTCAGCCCCATGTGTAAATATTAAAATATGTAGTTTACCCCAAATAACAGTACCCATGGACATAGAGATAAACATGTTAATAGCAATCATGAGAAAAGTAGAGTAATCCTTGATGTTCTCATTGCAGGCCTTGGGTAGTTTGCTCTGCCAAAATAAAAACTGATTGTTGTATCTATGTTACTGACAATAGCAATAATATAACACCCTGTGTTAATAATAGGCAGCGTGTAATATAGCGTGTTAACAAATCTTGTTTCTTCCCTAACTGAAATTACATGTAACTAACTTTTTCTGCGTGATGGTTCATGAAAACATTGCCATTTTATTTCTGTATCTTTATGCTTATCCTCATTGTTATTGTCCTTACGTCAAAGTCTTTTATTTACAAAATGTTATACTTAAAAACCATTATGGCCTTTCACAAAAAATCAGACTACTACTACTGCTTTTAACAATGTCATGTTGTTTAATCACTGTCCTTTTGTTTCATTGAATATATTTCATCTCAGTCTTTATCACTCTGTTCTTACTGGGAAATGATCTTTGAATGTGGCCCTGTCTCTAGATGTTTCCCATAAAACCCAGTAACACTGATGATGAGGCTTACTAGTTTGACAAAGTAAAGAAAATTGGTTTAATAACCAATTCCCTAGAAAACAGAAGAACTTTTTGCATAAGAAAGGCCACTCAATTGTTGGTATCAGTGTCTCCCTAGTTAAGATTTTGACCATCCAGTTGAGTATATTATAAGTGGGAACGTTTAGATTGGGGGTCTTGATGTCCCATGTAAGGACAATGTGGGAAGGATGCATTCCTTGGAAACAAAAAGTCAGTACGTTCAGGGGAAAATGTATCAACCTATAAACAATTTTTGCCCAGAAAAAAATGCACCCACAAGTATAATCAAGTAAAACTGTTTCCAATAATGTAAAAATACCTACACTCATGTATGACCAAATCAATCTAAGAATCTTTGGACATCACTCACCCAGGAGGTAACTCACTCCTCCCAAGCCAATTGTCCAGCATTTCAAGGTGAATCAAGGTGAACCTGATCTTATGTATAATCAATGATTAACTCTCTACCTTTCTTTGGTTCTCTTTCTCTATAGACTCCTTTCCTTGCTTGATGGTTTGTTTTTTTTCCTTAGTGCTACCCAGCTCTAGTGGTACTATTCCTCAATAAAACTCCATTAAAATAAAATAAAATGAACTGTGATGGTTTCTTTCTGCCAGTTATAAAGTAATTTAAAGAGACTCTCATGATACAATGCTTGGCTGCTAAAAGATGATTTCAATCTACTAGTGGTTAAAAAAAAAAAAACCTGATGAGTTATTCCCTTACAGTAGCCAATCTAAGGAATCCCACAGGGAAGTTCCATTCTGACTTAAAATGTTGGTTGCTATGAGTAGGAATCAATCAATGGCAAAAACAACAAATACAATATGATCATTCAATGGAGGACAGAGACATTGGTGATGGAACCTTGATGATTATGTCAATCGGAGACCCGTCTATTGTCATGGGAGTAGCATAAGGTCTAAGTCAAAATGTATCTCAAAGAAGAGAGAGCACACATGTAAACGTTTTGTTTTATGAATTGAATTTAGGACCCTCAATCCATCTCTACACTGATTTCTCTCGTCTCACTGCTATACTTCTAAATATGACCACGGTTGAAGA
The DNA here is from genome assembly GCA_004026705.1 of Nesogale talazaci. Taxonomy (NCBI): domain Eukaryota; kingdom Metazoa; phylum Chordata; class Mammalia; order Afrosoricida; family Tenrecidae; genus Nesogale; species Nesogale talazaci. The sequence continues at coordinate 89,303 of PVJH01004205.1, forward strand.
TGGTACTTTTCTTTTGCGATCAATTAAGTTAAAAATAAAACAAAGCCAACAAAAAACAATAGCTATACTAGAGTAGAATGGAGCCTAATTCTAAATGATTAAGAGGAGTTGTTTATAAGAAGGAAGCAGTTACAGAAACAGTCACAGAAGAGGGAAGAGTAGGTGAGGACTGAGACAAAGACATTGTAAATCAAGGAAATCCAAGAGATAATGAGGTTGCCGAGGAATATGAGGAAGATGCAAGGCATGAACTTCTCCCAAAATAGAAAGAGAAGAATTCTACCTATGATCCTGATGCTGTCTTTAACCTGCTATAATTGTGAGATGAGAAACTTTTGTCCTTTCATGCAATTCACCCTTTCAGATTATGTTATAGCAGCTTTCAGAAACCAAGATAGTCCTAATATTATAATAACCTTTATATCTGCATCAAGATTTTGCCTTTTTTTCTGCCTGTGATTCGGAAGAATAAAATATGAAAAATATGTTGTTGGTGAAAATTGCATAAATAAATTTGAACCTTCAGATATTGTTGCTGGGAGGTTTCTTCAACTTTTTTTCTGCCCATAATATGATCATTCCATATTCATCAACACTACGAAATTGAACTAAATTAGATAACTATGCCCATCAGCAATCAATTGTTGTTGTCAGATGCTTGCTATTGAGTCAGTTCCACTTCTCTGAGCCCTTATATATAACAGAAGGAAACACTGCCTGGTTCTGCCCCATCCTCACAATACTGCTGAAATCCAGCTCCTTGTTGCAGCCAGTGTGCCAATTCATATTCCTGGGATGCTTGCTTCCTCATTTTTCCCCTGCTGACCTCCTACTTAAAATACAATGTCCTTCCCTAGGGATGGGTCTTTCCTAATAAGCTGTGAAAAGGACAGGAGCTGGAGCCTTGCCAAGTTTGCTTCGATGGCGCATTCTGGCTCCTCAAATGTACTCATCCTAGAAGTCTGTGTTAACAATGGGTTCTCTGGAGGAGCAAGATCAGTCTTGTATATAGAAAATGATTCGTACCAACAATTGACACAATTTTAGCAGCAAGTATGTCCAGTCTGGCTCAAGTCAAGCCTTCCCTGACACATGGATAAACAGGAAGCAGTATGATGAAGCAAAGATAGCAGGGGCACAGACTGGCAAATACAAAGGTTTGAAGTCAACTGAATAAATCTACCATCGGTAGCTCTCTGATGGCTTCTGGGATTGGCAGGAAACCTAGCTGGAGATCAGGGAACCAGACACAAGACCCAGCTCTGATGGACGCTGAGGTGTCATCAGACTGTGACCCAATGGGTATGTTGTGTTCGGCCCCCCTCTTATATAGTTGACATAAGCCCTAACATCACACAATCCATGACATATGAAATACTGTTTGCCAATACAATCATTTAAATGTGTCAATTCTTCTCTGAACTTCCTTGATTAGATTGCACATGCATTGAAAGTACCATGATGCACACTAGGTGAACCTTAATCCTCAAAGTGACACCTTTACTCTTTCACACATTGAGTAAGTTGCTTGCATCAGCTTTTCCCCCTGTAAATGCTTTATTTCATAACTGGTGCTTCCATGAGTAGTAATGGTAGAAGCAAGTAAAATGCCATCCTTCAAAGCCCCAATCTTTGCTCCATTTATCATGATGTTATTCATTGGCCTAGCTCTGTAGATTTTCATTTTCTTTACTTGGAACTATTATCTACAATCTCCATACCAGCGCATGCTTTGATCTTCATCAGTGTGTGCTTCAAGTCTTCTTTAGCAAATCATGAGCTAAACCATTTGAAAACAATAAAATATATAAATATCTAGTAATAGGGTAAAGGGATGTTACAAAGGAGATCTCTCTTATAATGAGATCAAATGCGAACTGGACAACTGGAGTGTTGCTATATGCAGAATGATACAAAGTCATGACATTGCTTAAATTGGAGCAGCTAAGACTGAGACCTCATGTATGAAGACCTAGTGAAAAGTCCTCTCCTGACAACATTAAATCCAGTGTGTCATTGGACACTTTAAAAGTCCTCTGCATCAGCCTTTGGATTTGAATTGGATTCCAGAAACTGGTTGTTATTTTATACCATGAATACCATAAAGTTCATTGATATCTCTGTAGTACGCATGACTATTTTGTGAACACAATTGGCTGCTCTAAATGATATGAAAATTTGTCCAACTATAGCAGACTATGATAGTTTTTATACTTCTGATTTTAGCAAAAGTTATCATATATTTTTAAATTTTATTGAGCTGCAATTAACATATGAAATGCAGTAGTTCAATCATATCATGGAAGGTTGTGCAATCATTGGCACAATCAGTTTTGGAACCTTTCCTTTCTTCTTATAACCACTCATGCTGACTCCCCATTTCCTCCGCCCTCCTCTTGCATGCCTCCGGGCAATCACTAACCCTCATAAGTTATAACATTAATGTTATCTAATAAAGCTAGAAGTGAAAAATAGGCTGCAAATGTTAGAAATATGTATAAGCATATATATCTCATGACCTGCCAATGATCTGAGCAAATCTTTAAAAAATAGACAGAAGATAGTATGGGACCAAGAGCAGTTGAATTAAAATGATGGATATTAATAGGATCAAAATGAGTCTTTGAAAGTCCACGATAGAAAGGCAGTTTCTGAATAGAATAAGCAAATTACCTAAGAACAGATATTTTAATTCAAAAGGCACAATGATTCTTCACTGAATAATGCTGGTAGATAAGCTTCAGTTGGCATGTTATTCAGCAACCTCTCGGATGGATAGGAAAAATAGACTTCTCTGGCTATTTTAGATTTAGAAGGAAAGAGTGGCCTGCTATGTTAGCCATATTGATCACAGCTGCAGGCTGTGGGATGGGACAATTTGAAACTTAAAGAAGAACCAAGGAAAATTAGAGATGAGCACAGTCTGAGCTACAACATTCTGTTAATGTTTCCATTTTACAGATGAAGTGGTATAGAGAAAGGTATTTTCTTAGGTTCATGCAACAATCTAGTCTCAGAGCTATTTCTGGATCTCACATCAATTTATCTTTTATCCACTATGTTTTTGTTGTGTGTTTCTGTCTTCAATTAAAAATGATAAATAAGAAAGTGATAAACACAGAGATGAATAACCTATATGTCGAGTCAGTATTGGGAGTGAATATGCTTGTCTTCTGTACTTACTGCAAAATATCCTGAAATAAATTAAAGGGTTAAAGAAAAAAAATGTTAAAAATGTTAAAGACTATAAGGGTGTTTATATATGATGTTAAGAATTGTTGCTTTTTCTAACCATGAAACAAAAAGCAAAAATAAATTACAAGGAAAATGATAAATATAACTGCATTTAAATGTAAATGTGTCATTTATCACAAACAATTTAAACATGTTTATGGTAAAATCAGGAAAAAGAATACTTATGTGGATAGGTAAGGTGTTGTTGCTCTTTTTAAAAAGTATTTCACTGCAAATAATAAAATATAATGGAAATGAGGACAAGATATTGAGCAAACCAAACACAATTAGCATACCTCATTATAATATTTTTAGACTTACAGGTAAATACTGCAATGCAATTAAAATAAGATGCTACCATTTTCCCTTATCAAATTTGAAATAATTTAGACTGGTCATATCCATTATTGGTGAGGCTGGGAGAAAATCATAATTAGCACTCTGTGTGATTATATTGTATAATTGGATCTCACTATGTGCTTCATCCCTCTATTAGTTCCATCCTTATGAGACATAGACTGTGTTCTTCTCTGTGGGAATGATATATTATTCTCCTTAGTATAGATCAGGCTTCCACATGTGACTTGCTTGAACCAATTGGTTGTGAGTCGAAGTGACAAGCTGTCTTTAATTTGGGACTGCTAAGTAGGACGTCCTAGATAGAGCTGTTGTTTCAGCCTGGACACCAGATATAAAGAAAACCCATGGGCAAGAGCCCCAAATGTCACATGCCAAGAAATCAGCCTAGGTCACTTAACCTATGGAATTGTGAAACTATTTTGATTGTGCCTTTTTTGTCTTGAAAAACTGAAAAATGTAATAGACATGCAAACTGCATATTTTATATGAAAGTTTTGACAATATATATCAGGCACCTTAAAGACTAGCCAACATGATTGAATTATGTATTTACTTCCATGACTTTGTGTGCTGTGGAGAGGGGAAACTTCACTTCCCTATTTTTAGCATTTAAATACTTAAGCGTTTGCACCACACAGGGACTTCCTGGATGCTAGAAAATCATTCAACTTATTTTCAGAAAGAATATTATCGGCTTAAGAAAGTAGTCACTACTCTCATCTTATGAGGCAAAATGTTTTCCCTATAGAATTTTTCAATGCTTGTGTTTTATCAACTACACAAAAGTATCCTACTCTGTGGGTCATAACAAACTATGGATAGATTTAAAAAGAATCAGAATTTCAGCACACCTTACTAAGCTCCTGCAGAAATTGTACATGGATCAAGAGGCCGTTGTGGAAGCCAAGTAAGGGTTTAAAAATCATGGTTTAAAAATCAAGAAAGGTGTGTGTCAGGGTTGTATCATCTCACTATACTTACTTAATCTATGTGCTAAGGAAATAATCAGAGATGTGAGATTATATGGAAAAAAACTACAGCAACAGAATTGGTGGAAGGTTTATTAATAACCTGAAATGCAGATGCCACAACTTTGCTTGTGGGGAAGTGAGGAGGACTTGAAATACTTGTTCATAAAGATCAAGGAGTGCAGCCTTCAGTATGGAGAACAACTCAATGCAAACAAAGTCAAAATCCTCACAACCAGACCAGTAAGCAACACGATGATAAATAGAGAAAAGATTGCAATAGCCAATGATTTTATCTTGTTTAGATCCATACTGCTCCTGGAAGCAACAGTCAAGAGATGGAAGGACACCTTGCATTGGATAAATCTCCTACCGTTGCTGAGACATTTAAAGTGTTGAAAAACAAGAAGGCAAGTTTGGAGACCAAGGTGCACCTGACCCAAGTCATGATATTTTCAATTACCTCGTTTATGTGTGAAAGTTAAACAATGGATTTGGAAGACTAAGGAGGATTCAATGCATTTGAATTATGGCACTGGGGAAAGCAGATTGAGAGCATCCCACACTGCCAAGAGAACCAACAAATGTGTCCTTTAAGAAAGACAGCAAGAATGCTCCTGAGAAGCAAGGATGGTGAGACTTCGCCTCACGTACTTCAGATATGTTATCAGGAGAGAAGGGTCCTTGGAAAAAGACATCACCCTTGATAAAGTAGAAGAACTATAATAAAATATAATAATCAAATAACAATAAAAAGAGGACCCTTGACAAGATGGATTGACACAGTGGATTTGACAATGGACTCAAATGAAGGAACAATTGAGAGGATGCCACAGAGTGGACTGAGTTTCACTTTGGTGGACACAGGGTCGTGATGTGTCAGTCCAACTGACTGCACCTAAGAATAGCAACAGTGAGAGGTGGGGGAATAAAACAACAAAATGGTTACAAACCTGAAAATTCAGAATGGTGCCAAATTTGTAATGCATACAAATGCACATACATACTGTAAGGAAAATTATCAACACTTTGCATGTGCTTATTTCTTGATAGGTGAGAAAAAAAGGTTACTCTATTACTTTTCTTTATACATAAATTTTTTGTTAATCGTGAAAGGATGTTTATTTTTCTAATTAGAGAAATCTCTTCTCTAATTAGAAAAAAAATAACATGTAAAAAATCAGATCATCTTCAGTTTTAAAACAGAGATGGAATTTAAGAAAATTATGCAAATTCTGGAGAAGCCAGAACTTAAACCTGATTTGGTTTTGCTTTAACTCTATACTTTCTGGACTTTCCTCTCTTAGTGCCCATGAGACAATTCTAACTCACAGAGACCCTCCAGGGCAGGCAAGAACTACTCCTGTGCATTAACCAAGACTGTACATTCTTACAGGAAGTCAAAGCCTCATCTTTTCCCCATGGAGTGGTAATTTCAAATCTTGAGGCCAACAGCCCAACATATAACCCACTATACCTTATGCATACCCAGGTGTCTTTACACACACACCTGCTCAAGTAACATCTGTGTTAGGTAGCCATAATCCAATTTCTGTAATTGTATCAAAAGTAGAATAAGATTGTATGTCTTCATGTACTGTAATTTAGCTTTCTGACATTTATTCAGTCAAGAAAATGTTCCTTATAACCTACCAAGTTCCAGAAACAATGCAAGCCACAGGAACTTCAGCCATAAACAGGAGAAAAGGGATAGCTCCCCTCATAGATCTTCCTGCCAAGTAGAGACTTTCTGGGGTACCAACCAATGTTCCCCAGCAATTAGCCTTCTATTTCCTCCCCAAAGCATCACTCCAAACATCAGAGTGAGTTTTACTTTATGCATGTCCATTAAGTATTTTTGTATATGTTTATTGTGCTGACTGATTTTAAATCTTTGTACCCATCTGCCAAAAAAGTACTCTACCATTTTTCTTTTTATATAATAGACAGCATTCTTTACCTAAAAGGAGACAGGATATATATCCTGATAATTTCCCAACTGTGCATAGATTTATTTAGTCTCCCTCTTTACTTTGTCCATTTGGACGACTTTCTTTTCCCTTTCTTCTTTTCTTTCTAAACAACGCTATAATGAATATTCAGATAAACTGAACTGAGCATATGCGTAGGTGTTTCCATATGAAAATGCACTGTGGCTCATGTTTAGGTTTTATGGATGTCTAATTAACACAAAGGAGCCCGGTTGGCATAGTCGGCTATTCATTGACCTTCTAATCATGAGGTTGCACCTCTAACCCATCACCCCCTCTTTGAGACAAAGGTGAGCATGGTAACGTCCATAGAGATTTGAGGACTTGGAAACCCAAATGAGCAGTTCTGCTCAATTCTGTAGGGTCTCCATGAGTCACAATTGACTTGGCAGTGAATTGAGAATTACCTCCTGTTCACCCTTGAAAACCTTACTTAGCCACTCTTCTTAAAGGTTTTCCCCACCCATTGGACTTGATGAACACGCCTATCTCAGTGTCACTGTTTAATTACCTGTTTGACTATCGAATGCATGAATCTACCTGCTGCAGCCTGAGCAAAAAGCCTAGCACAGGGAAGGTTGTCAGCACATGGTGACTAGATCAACGGACCTAAATGTCGTAGACAACAGAAGCCAAGAGTATAGGACAGACACAAGCCAGAAAAGAAAGGATTTTTTGACTGAGAAACTTACCACCTATTGGGCTAAACTTTAAGAAAAAAATAGGAAGCAGGTCTCTCTCCACACAAACAAATTAAATTTATGACATCTGTGAGAGTGACATACTTTGAGAGATTAATGCAATCGTGACAAAAATGAAGACTTGCACTGGGCTGGTGGCAGCTTCAGACTCATCTAAAGCAGCAATTCTCAACCTGTGGATCGTGACCCCTTTGGGGATTGAAAGAGTCTTTCACAGGAGTTGCCTAAACAATTGAAAAACACATATTTCTGATGGTCTTAGGAACCGAGACACCGTTCCTCTATCAGTCTCCAGGTGGGTCCGCCCACAAGCAGATACACTCACATAGAAGTACCTGGCATGAAGCCTGTTACCCATGCCACACCATGCTTCAAGACAAAGTGTCCTTTATTTGTAATTAGAAATAAATATTTCACAATATATAATTACATTTTTTGTGATTAATCACTATGATTTAATTGTGTTCAATTTGTAGAAATGAAAACACATCCTGAATATCAGACATTTACATAAAAATTTGTAACAGCAAGATTATAGTTAAGAAGGAGCAACAAAAATAATTTTATGTTTGGGGAGATGGGGTGCCATCCAAACCTGAGGAACTATATGAAAAGGTCACACGTGAGGAAGGTTGAGAACCACTGATCTAAAGGATAGTCTAGAGGCAATGCTGCTGCTAGAATTCAGGTTCTTAGCTTACCAAGAGACTGGAAGACATACAACTTCACAAGAGAACTTTATGTAGAGACTGTTGGGAGAAGGAAAACCTCACCTACCACAGCACACCTAGCATTTTTTTAACATTTTATTGGCACATAATCCATACATTATGTAATTCAGTAGTTCAATCATATCAAGAACAGTTGAACAGTCATGAAGACACTCAATTTTAAAATAGTTTTACCACTGTTTTTCTCATTGTTATTTGCTTTTCACTCACACACACATGCCCTTACCTGCCATACACCCTAGCAACTATTAACAAAGTTATGGTCTCCATAGATTCTTTTCTATATCTTGGATTTCATATACATAAAATCACACACACACACACACAAAAACCCCACAAACAAAAACTAACAACAATAGCAGAGGAAGGTATAAATAAATCTCAACTGAAATGAAAGTAAAAAACAGGAACAATTTTTAAATGGGTTAAAGGGTAATCAAATGACAAAGTGTTACAATTGAACCTAACTGCATCTAGAATAATTTACTTTTCAATGCATGCATTATAGCTATACTATTCACATCTCTGGGCAATGATCAGAAGGATTCACTGGGAGCATAATATACATGTATTTCCCCTATGTTTTTTTCCCTCTAAACTGAAACAACTTTTAAATGGGTCAGAAGGGAGATAAAATGCTATTACATTTTAACCTAAGTATATGTACCATAATGAAGTTTACAGATCAATGCTCTCAATCTGACAAACAAATCGATTCACAAGCCTCAATTTTGGGTAGAGAGCATTCACAAGAAGCTTAATCTCACTGTGGACCTTGCAAATAGAGTTTTGACTTAACTGTCATGCACAGTCTTCCGCAAACCAGGTGTTCATAATTTAAACTCAGATACCATTCTCTCCTTTAGATTGCTATCCTATTTTATTTTTTAAATCATTTTATTGAAGGCACATACAGCTCTTATCACAATCCATACATACATCCATTGTGTCAAGCACACTTGTACATATGTTGCCATCATCATTTACAAAATATTTTCTTTCCCTTGAGCCCTTGATATCAGTTCCTCCTTTTTACCTCTCTCTCAGGCAGCACCCCTCCCCATGAACCCTTTATAATTTATAAATTGTTACAATTTTTTTGATGTCTCACACTGACAGATGTCTCCTTTCACCCAATTTTCTGTTGTCTGTTCCCCACGGAGGGAGTTATAAGTTGATCACTGTGATCAATTTCCCTCTCCCCCACCTTCATGAGGGGTTTATCTGTCCTGGATTTCCTGTGTTTCCAGCTCTTGTCTGCACCTGTGTACATACTCTGGTCTAGCTGGATTTGAAAGGTAACTTTTTGATCATGATAGTGGGGGTGAAAGAAGTATTAAAGAACTAGAGGAAAGTTATATGTCTCATCATTGTTATATTGCACACTGGCTTGTCTCTTCCTTGTGACCCTTCTACAAGAAGGTGTCCAATTGTCTACAGATGGGCTTTGGGTCTCCAATCTGCACTTCCCCACATTCACAATGATAAGATTTTTTTGTTTTGGAACTTTGATACCTGATAGCTGATCCCATGGACACCTCATGATCACACAGGCTGGTGTGCTTCATCCAAGTGGACTTTGCTGCTTTCAATCTAGATGGCCACTTGTTTATTTTTGAGGCTTTAAGACCCCAGAAACTATATCTTTTGACAGTTGGGCACCATTAGCTTTCTTCACGACATTTGATATGCACCCATTTTATCTTCAGTGATTGTGTTGGGAAGGTAAGCATCACAGAATGCCAGGTTATTAGAATAAAGTATTCTTATGTTGAGGAAGTACTTGAGTAAAGGCCTCATGTCCATTTGCTACCTTGACACTTAACATGTAAATATATGAACCTAGATCTATTTCTCTACTGCTACATATAAATATATTTACATATGTACATGCATGTAGTTAGACCTCTAGAAATGCTCTTGTCTCCTACTTCTTTCCTCTATGTTCTGCCTTCCTTTGGTTTCAGTAATTTCTCTCAGTTATACTGCCCTTGATCAAGTCCTAGCAGACTGGATTGGGTTTTTATTATTTACAAACCTTGGATCACACATGGTGGTGTTCTTCTTCTACATGGATGTGGACATAGTTGATTTAGTTCATGCCTCAATTGAATGGCTGCTTGTTTGAAGACAAGCCTTTAAGAAAGACCTCAGATTCTGATAGGTGAGCACCATCTAGTTTCTTCACCACACTTTGCTATAGCGCCAATATGTTCAAAGATCTCTTCATGAGGGTTCATATCAAGTGGTGTCATGTCATAATAATTGATTGTTCTTTATTTGGAGCTAGAAGTAAATGTGAGCCTCCAATCTATTCATATACCTATGATTCATATATGTCTCTAGTTCACCTTGGAGACCATTTTATGTTAGAAAATACAATCATTCATCTCCCTGGGCAAAAAATAATTGTACTCATCATGTCATCAATTTAACCAATGATATAATTTAAAACACAGTTGAGAAAAGGAGATTATACAAGTATAAGCTGGTTTCAGATGATAATCCATGAATCTTGCTCTGTAAAGATTAAACTCTTAAGTGACTGGACACTATTTACATGAACAATGGGGACTGGGGATAGGGTAAAATTTTCAATAATATTAGTTGACAATGATGGGATCACACTTGGAGATTAGAACCTATCATAGTAAACAGGTCTGGCATCACAATACTAATTACGTTAGTCTTGGCTATTAGACTAGTCTTGGGTAATTTAATGACACTCTCAATAAAAAAAAGAAAAAGCAATAATAACGGCCATGGAGTCAATGCTGTCTTGGAGGACCCCGCTAGGTCCCGGTAGAGTTGCCCCTGTGAGTTTCTGAGGCTGCAGCTGTTTATTTGAGTGGAAAGCCCTGTCCTGCTCACAGAGAGCAGCTGATTGTGTTGAACTGTTGACCTGTGGGTTGAAGCCCAACGTGTAGACACGGCAGCACTCAGGGCTCTGCGCGTTACCTTGAACTCACCTGTAGCCCTTTGACAGCCTAGGATGAGAAGAAGCAGATGAAAGCTATCCCAAGGGGATTTCAGATCTGGAGGTCAGTGGACTGTGCTGCAGATCTCTTGCCTTAAGTATGCCCAGTAAGGCACTTCTATTGATAGATGTTTAATGCTCAATTCCCTCCTCTCTACTCCAGGTCATGTAGTTCCTCCTTGTACATCTCCAAGAAAGGAACCTGTCCTGGCACTAGTTCCATGAGTAAATTTGTTCAAACACTCACATCGTGCTTACCAAACTCCCTTCAAGTCCCTCCTTAAATAGTTGTGTCAGTCCGGGTAGATGAGAGGAACAAATTTCATAGACATGCATATCAATATAAAGAAAGGGCTTATATACAAAAGGAATGTGACACCGAGAAGGCATCTCAGCCCAGTCCAGTTCAAAGTCATAAGACCGATATTAACCCATATGCCCGAAATCAGCCTAGAAAGTCTCCTTTCGACTCACGAAGTCACAGGCCAGTGGGTGCAGAATCCCGCCACTGACTGGGGTCTTCCCATGGCTCCTCCCTTCCAGGGCTCAGGTCTATCAACAACATGCCACTCCAGTTTCAGAGGTCTGCCTCCTTCAGGGCAAAGCTGAGTGGTTTCTCAGCCAGATCCTCCAATTTCCTGGAGGCTGCATCTTGTCTTTTCAGTGATTAATTGTCTTTGAAACTAACTCCCAACAACTGGGGAAGATAGCTTCTCATCTTCACAAGGGAAAAATCGCGAGATTTCCCAGAAGTCTCAGGAGAAAGCCATGCCCACACGGAGGTCTCATTGGCTACTCAAGGCTATCTCCAGATTAACAGGCTAGACTCCACCCCCACATTTCAATCATAAAATTAACATAAGCACATGAATGCCACACTAGTGGTAGCTAAATTTTCATGCCTTGTCTTCTATTTATTCTTAGATACTTTTCTTTAAATTTACTCTCAGGTACAATAGAACTTGATATCACTGGCACATTATTGGAAAACCAGTACCTTTTGGTCAAAATATGTTATCATACAAGTAAATTCAACTAAGAATTCCAAGTCAAAAATTAATGCAACCACATATATACAGACACATACATTTACACACATGGAACTCATATGTCTAAAATCATTCCACTAAGCTTGTGCTTAGTACTATGTGCACCATATTTTTTAATTAATTGGGATTAATACATCAAATTGTTCCATAGTTCAATCACATCCACAATAACTGTACATTTGCTGCCCCAGTTTCCAAACATTCTTTCTCTAAATGGACTTCTTAACGTTATCACCCCTTCACCCCTCTATGTCCCTCTACTCCCAAAACTCTTATTCCAATTGCTGACTCTATATGTTCATCAGTCCTGATTTTCAAACCCTGAGAAAAGAAAAATCATACCTTGCAACTTTGGGAGAGTGACCTCCAACATTCCCAAGATACCTCCAAACATACACATAGACACAAAATTGTGAATAAGAGAAAAAAATATAGTCCTTTAAGCAAAGCTGAAATTGCTCATTTTCATTTGACAATTTTAGCAAATACACCCTATCCAGGTAACTATAGGGAAGAAACCCCAGTATTGGTAATAGGTAGTCCTTAACCCATAGCAACTCTCTGTGGGTTTCAGAAACTGATTATTTACTGGAGAAGAAAGCCCAGTCTTTTTCCCAAGGAGTTTCTGGTGACTTTGAACTTCTGGCCATTAGGATCATAGTCCAACCACTATTGCACCAGTGTTCCCTAGGATATAAGTAGGATAGACTAAAATTTGGAGATGAAGAGTTGGAAGAACAGGGAGACAACTTCCTGTTTAAGTGCAATAGAACCTCATGGTAGTGGCAACCCTGTAAGGCCAGTTCCCTTAGCAATAGAAGCCTCTAAGTACACCTTTTCATTTAAACTAAAAAAAAAAAAAAATTGAACTCTATTTTAAGTGATTAAATGCAGATTAAACAATCCCCCTACAACCTGATTTCCTTTGTAAATTTGCTCACTGAATCCTTTCTCCATAAAGATTACAAAAGGAAACTTCTAACCAGATCCAATCAGAGTGAGGACTGAAAAAACTTCTGCTGAAAAGACTCCCAAGTTTCTTGTCCTCAGGCCAGTTGCAATTGGCTGTGACCTTGAGGGATCATTCGGTTGAATTTCAGAACCTGTGAGATGGTTTCCTGGTGGGTCCCAGAAGGTGGTCCTTAGAACACCAGCCTCCACACCACCCTTAACAGGCCATCTGCAATGGTGGCAACCTGGACCCTGCAACTGGCCTTCTCCCTCAGAAACTCTGTAGACTTAGCAATGCTTCTTTGAACTGGGCTGCCCTGTGACTGCGATGCTGAAGTTCAAGAGTCACAGGGCTAAAAGATATAAAAAATCTTCATCGGCCTTGTCATCTGTGAGCTACTGTGCTCAGTGTGGTTGCTAAGTAAGAAGGGAACAAACAGATCTGTGCTGCCAGCGGTAGGGAAGCCGGCTTGGTGAGCTGCTTGGAGGATGAATTTATCCTTTGGGGAAGCAGCGCCTGTCCTAACTGATATTTACAGATCCCAATGGGGCAAAATTCCTAGGAGGGGGTTCTCTGGAACCCTGGAAAAAAAAGCAGGAACAGCATGGGCGGGTTCTCTCCAGATGGTTCAGGACGGAAAGTTTAGGCAGATAGTGTCTTCTTAGGAGCAGCTTGATATGCATCGTGCATCGTGCATACAAACAGAAGTGGTGTGTGCTTTGGCCTCAGGGATATGGTTCCAGGAGATAGGAAAACTCGCAGGCACCATCTTCTGCCTGTTTCTCGCTTCCAAATTGTAGGCAGAGGGATGCGTTTTGAGGGCACAGGGAGGCTACAGGGGAGCAAATCAAAGCAAGAGCAAGGAAAAGAGAAAGTTGCACAAGCACCGAGGCCACAAGATGCTTTCTGTCCCACCGAGTCCCGAGGGAGCAACGATTTTCCCAGCAAACAAATTCATCACAGCCCCAGCAGTCCAAGCCTGCACAGATGTAAAAAGCAAAGGGCTGATGCTGGAGGGATGGAGCTAGGGAGGAGGGGGAAGCAGAGAGGGGTTCTGCCGCCATCTAGTGGCCCAGCAGAAATGGTTCCAGGCTCAGCCATCCCTGCAAAGGCTGGGTGGTTGCCTGGGCTGCCATGAATAGCTTTTGCTTTTTTTTTTTTGCTTTTTTTTTTTTTTTTTTAACGAAAGCCTTCACTATGATTTAAATGCTGTTCCCCAGGGAGTTAAGCGAACTCTGAAACCCCCACCATGCAGAATCAGAAAACACGGATGGTCCTGGCACAAGTTACTAAGGGTCTGGGCATGTTCACTGTATCTACAACCTGTCCTCCTTGGTAAAGCGCTCCACTTCCACTTCGGGGTGAATTGTCTGAAGTTCATTGTTGATGCAGATTAACCACTCGAAATCGGCACCGCAGGAACAACCACCTCCCATTTCACCCGAGGAAATGAAAGTCACATCACACAAGGAAAAGAAGTTAAATTCGCTGCCCTAGATTGCTTTGACTCTGAGGTGTAGAGGGATTTTTACGTGCTCCTCAGGGGTTTTACAGTGTCACTCTCTGAAGTCAAAGAAAGTCTTGTCTCACTCCCCAAGCGACTGGTGGTTTTCCAGTTTCTGGCCTCATAGTTCGCAGCCCACTGGAACTCCCCCCGCATCACCAGGTTCCTTGGCCACAGAGCAGTTAGACGGACCTGCGTCCAAGCCCTAACAGCTCTGCTTCTTGGCGCACGAAGTTGGTGGTGTGCTCAGCCACATTGCCATATTGCCTGACAAGGTCAGGACAGCCTTCCCTTCACAGACTGCTTTCGGAATGTCGCAGGCTTCTTGGCCTTCAAATGCCAGAAGGAAAACAAACAATTCTGCCCCTACCCTGCGATCCCCCACTCCTTGTGATCCATTCAGCAAGCCATCCTGAAGAACACAGTAAGTGAAAGTTGCTTTGTCCCCACACGGAGTTTGTAAATTGATTGGACAAGCAGGACTTAATCATAGGCATTAATTAGGTAATTCCTTCTGGAATCATTGACAAATGCTGTAGATTCTTAGATCCATTGGAGACAAGGGGGAGGGGGAAAGGTAGCATACCCCACCCAAAAAAATTCCAGAAAGATATTTAATAGGGCAAATTGAGAGTGAAGGAGGCATAACTTGGCCCCCTGCATTGTCCCAACTCACAATAACTACAGCTGAGGACCCACTGTGACAAAAACACTCCTCTTTATCCCCTGTTCCTTTCCATGTGTGTTCTACAGTTTCTACTCAACTGAATTAAGCAGATTATAACACTTTCCTCCTTTGCTCTCTGACTTCCATTGTGCTCTAAAAGTAAAGAGAAACCTTTCTTATGGTCCTGGGTCCTGGGTGAGCTGGTATTGGATTCCTGATCCTTCTTAATCTGTTTTCTACATCTTTCACATCTTTATAGGGTCAGTCCGAACTTCTTATCATTTCTACAACATGCTAAGTTATTTGCTGCTCTAACAACTGTGCAGTTCATTTTATAGTAAAAACACTATTTCCTTCCATCCTGGCACATTCCCTTTGGTGCTCCAGTTAAGTGCAGCTTCCTCAGATAGCTCTCCGTCTACCTAACCTGCAGCCCTTTCCCTCCTGAAAGCTTCTACTACTTCAGCTTCCCCCCAATCTGTTTCTTCTACATTTCCACTTAGAACATGCTAAAATGGGCTTACTTTTTACAACACATTTGTGATCTAGCTTTGTTCCTCATTAGAATATATGCTGGAATGGTAAGAATATGTATATCATATTTTCAGCAGAGGGCTCAGATTTGAAAATATATTCAGTAAATGTTTCTATTACCAAAGCTTATTACAAAACTCGCTTCAGAGTATGTGCTTAGTGGCTATTGGTTGAATGTGAAAGGGGGCTTCAGAAAGCTCTTAGACAAATTCCATGAACTTTTTATGTCCCCCAATATGTTTTCACTCATTCTTGGGAAAAGGTTTCACCTTTTTTTTTAAAGTGCAACTTAGGAAAAGTGGCACTGTAGAGAAAGTCTTTGTAGGAAATGAAGCTACATCAATGCGATAGTTACATATTTTAAAGTGCTACATTGTATCTTATGCCTTATTTTTAAAAACCTACAAATTAAACCCCACAATTCACTCATGGTTATATACTCCACATCAATGTGCATGTATGTGTAAAGAAGGATAAGGAGACTCACAACAGGACTGAGAAATCACTAGTACTAGTCACTCACAACAATACCAATCTACAGTACTAGTAATATTAATAGTTCACATAAAAATTACACAAGTAGCTATTAAGAGTATCATTTATAAATATTAATAAATGTGCAGGATAAACTAGTATTCAACAATGAAATGGAAATAAATTATCCCTGCACAAAAAACTGGCATAAATTTTAAGAGAATAGCATTGAGAAAAAGAGGCCATAATTTAACCAGTACTCTAGTAATTGTTCCCTCTGCCTAAAGTTAAAAAAATGGTTCAAATTAATTTTCCATGACATGATATAGAATAAGCATTTTCATTGGAGGAAAATTAGTAGCAGATGAAAGGGCAGTGAGAATTTTTGCTGTTACTGTTGTTCGGTGCCCTGAATTCAGTTATAACTCACAGTACCTCCATTCACAAAGGCATCTGACCCTGACCAGGCACGTGCCAGCCTCACCCTTGTTACATCTGTCCCCAGTGCTCCAGACACTATGTCAGGTCATCTCTTTGAGAGCCTTCCTTGGAGTGACCCTCCACTTTACCGAGTCTGATTTCTTTTCCAAGGGCTCAGTCTCTCCTGTCAACATGTTCAAAGCCCACAGGATGAAGTCAGGTCATCCTCATTCCTAGCATGCATTCTGACTGTACTCCTTCCAACACATCTGGTCCTTGGTGGTACTTTGAACATTCTACACGGGCTCCATAACTTAAAGGCATCACTTATTCTTATTCTTCCTTCTTCATTGCTCAATGTTCACAAGCATGCAAGGAGCACCTTAGTTTTTCCAGGGACATCTCTTTAAGAGGAGGTTTTGTGCAGCAGTGTTGTCCAGTGCAAGGCATCCTTAGATTTCTTGACAACTGCTTCTATGACCATTGATTGTGGGTCCAAGTAAAATCAATCCGTGATGACTTCCATGTTTTCTCTTTGTTATTAATTGTGTATTGGTCCACTTCCAAGGGCTTTTGTTTGCTCTACATTCAGTGTCAAATCCATGCTGAAGGCCGAGGTTTTTTTTTTTTTTTTATTTGGATCTGCAAATATTTAATGTTGGTGGTCTCCAAAGAGAAGGTTATGTCATCTATGTAGTGAATGTTGTGGATAAGCTTTCCTCCTATCCTGATGAGGTGTTTATCTGCATGCAGTCCAGCTGCTTAAATTCTTGGTTCGGCACACACACTGAATAAGCAGGGTGAAAGGAGGCACACCTTTCCTGATCATAAGCCAGGTAGTAGTCCCTTTGGATAACTGTCTTCAGATTTCCCAGGAGCAAATTCAATGTTCTGAAGCTCCCATTCTTCACAGTCCTATCCATAGCTCATGCCACCCAGTTGAATGCCTTTGCACAGTTGACAAAACCTAAGCAAACGCATTTTTGGTCTTTTCTTCTTTCAGCCAAGACACATGTATTCCTGGTTTCAAGTTCTATTTAAACTCTGGCTTGAATCTTGTGCAGCTCAACGTCCTGATTTTCAATCATCTTCTGCAAAGGTTTACATGTAGGTCATATGAATGATATTGTTTGATAATGCCCACATTCTCTTGGATCACCTAACTTTGGATATGGATCTCTTCATTTCTAAAGTCACATGGTTGTCTTTTTCCCTAACCATTTGTATTCCAGTGGCTGCTATTTATCAAAGCAGCTTGATCACAAGTCTGATGGCTTTCAGATGGATGACGTTGGTAGAATTCTTCAATTTCTTAATCATTTCTTATTCTGGGCCGAGGGAAATTATATGCTTATCTGACTCAAAGTGATCAATGCCTTCCATTTCCACACACTGATACGTAAGACACGGATTTTTATGTATCTCATTTAGTTTTTGACAATTTCCAATTTCCTAATATTGATACTTTATACAATATGTGTTCTTATTATTAATAAATGATTACAGCTGTTTCTTCTCATTTTGAGTCAGGCCCCATCAACAAATAAATGTTCCCAGAGCTCTGGCTCAAGTGCACATCATTAAGAGGAACTCTGCTTTGGGGAGGGAGACAGCTTTTTCTCAGCTGCAATTCAAGTGTTTTCCAACCTGAGGGGCTCATTGTTCTGGTACTACATTTGCTTATGTTGTGCTGCTATTCGTAGGGTTTTCATGAGTGAGGCTTTAGAAGTAGATAACCTATGCCTTACTCATAATCTCTTCTTAATCTAGAAGTTCTGCTGAACTTGGTCACCAGAGGTTATCCTGCTGGTATTTGAAATACTGATAGTGTGGCTTCAATAAGACAGCAATATATATGGTACCACAATAGGACGAACCAACCAGTGAGGGGTGGGTGGAGTTTTAGAGTTCAGCAATTATTATCCCTCCTTGTCTGGTGGTTACATGATGACTTTTCTTGTGAAAATCCATCACAGTGCCTACTAATGATTTGAGTATTTTTCAGTCTCTAGTTATACTTCAATTGAAAAATGTTACACAAAATGTAGTGACTTACTGCATAAAGGGAGGAGAAAAGAAAAGATGAGAAGGGAAGATGCGAAGGAAGGAAAGAAAAACCAAGAAGCAGAGAAAGTGGAGACACGCAGAAAGGAAAGCTTCATTTCTTTGCTATGCCTCATGAAACTCTAGCACTCACTGTCACCTCCATGTGGATACATCGTCTGCAGCTATGTGAACTCTGGACTTAATCGTCATTTGGAAGTCTATGTTGGTGTCTTCTATGTGTGTTTTCTCTCTTGGATTCTTCCTCTGTATCTGGAAGTAGTCATAGAAGCACCAGGACAAACCAAAAGTTTAAAATAGTGCTCTTATAATCCACAGTGAGACATTCATATCTGGGAAAGACATGAATTCTGAGTTGTTCACTAACCTGGTGCAGTCATAGGTGTGAATAACAGGGAGGAAGATTCACTGAAGATAGGAGGTATGGTAGAGAGGGTGACATTTGAGGCATGATATGCAAATTGGGAAGACTCATTTGGCAAAAAGTAATGTAAGTTGCACTATGTGCAGCTCCCTTGGTTTCCTGTAGCTCCTTCCGCCCTTTGGCACCGACTCCCTCCAATAAGGAACATCTGCCAGCTGAGCACTCTGCGCTGTAAAAATGAGAGTCATGGACACTGTTGGTTGTTATTTAGACTTGATTAGCCTATGATCATCTAAATGAGTGGAACCTGACTCTTGCTGCTATCAGAAACACTTAGGGATCTTGTTAAAAATATGTTCTCAAGTCTTGTTCCAGGCTTACTGAGTTGCATTCTCTGGAGATCTATACTAGGTAGCAAGTTTCCTAAGTCACCCTCATGTACCAAAGCACAGAGGTTAAGAGTAACTTTTTTTAAAGATGTGTCTCTCTTAGTGGCTTGGCTTTCTATCACATCCTACTGTATAGCATGGAGGATTTATCTAAATGTTTACTTCTATTTATTGATTGGTAACATGAAGACAAGCACTATATATCTCATTAAATAATGTGTTTATCACTGATACAAAATTGACATTTCAAAAAAACTCTTCAGAAATATTTTACTTCCTCTTTAATGTAGGTGATATTAGGACAATAATTATAGATATAGACACATTTATATATTGGTGATATTTGTTCTGTCCACATGTGACTACCAAAAATTTGGGCATTTGATTAGTGGGTTGACTCCTGGTATGTCAGTTTGTCTTACAATGGTAACAAGTATTATGATGGCAGATGCAATGCTACTGTATTTCCAATATCATCAGGGTTACCCATAGTTGACATATTTTAGGAAATCTTCCAGACACAGATAGAATAGGGAAAAAGGTTTATCAATCTACTTCTAAAAAATGTATCAGTGACATCCCTATGAATCAGAGCAGAACATTACTCTGTATTGTTCTAGAAGAGACGCATGTAAGTAGTCCAGGATGCATAGGGGCTAAAACAATGATGGACTGCATCAGACTAATGATCCTGAGGATATCCAGCTCTGGACTTTGAGCTCTGTTTTACACGGCGTGCTTATGAGTTGAAACTGATTCAAAGGAAACTGATGACACTGGTAACAATTTACCTCCTACATTATGAGCTTATGTGGACATGACTCAGATCCATTTATCTTATCATTGCAGTGTATACATTTATTTCCTCTCGAACAAAGTACCTGATATAGAGTAGTTATACATGAATACTGTTGCAGGGATGAATGCATCATTAATTATGGACAATTACAAGGCACTACCTCTCTCTACGATGTCTGTGTCGATGCTAGTAAGGGTTATGAAGAGAAAAAAAAATACAGTGTGCTTGGAATTCCCTCTGGGAATTCTAAGGCTGCCAGGTTTAACCAACACAATGCAGAACACTCAGTTAAATTTTTATTTTAGATGAACAATTATTTTTTAGTATAAATATGTCCCATGAACATAATTATGCTAAAAACCACTTGTTGTTTATCTGAAATTCAACTGAGCATCCTATTTTTTTGTCTGGAAGCCCCAAACACTAATTAACTCTAATGTTGAAAATCAGGAACATGACATGAGTTGGTAGTTAAAGTGTAGTATATAAAGATCTGATTAGTTATTTGGAGAGTGTGATTGTGTGTGTTCATGTTCATAAGAGAAAAATAAAATGAGAGGCATTTTCAATAAGATATTGCTATTTAATTACAGCATTGTTCAGCAACATGTGAAAGGTTAAAATACTCAACGTTTTTTTGTTTCTTGATGGCTTTCTTATAGCAAAAGTGTTCTATGTTCTCAGCCAATCCTCCCTTACATTGGCTTCCAAAACAAAAGCAAAGGCCCATGTTTGAGCTAACAAGTAATTAGCCTTCATAATAAAAGTGTAAACAAATCATTGACTCATGAACTTTCTAATTGTTCTCACCTATTATTTGATCTAAGCTCATAATACTGCCATAGAAGTGATTCAAATGCTGGCTGGGGGATTAAATAGATTATCTTTAAGATTTTTAATGTAGCCATGAGTTATACAATTGGCATAGATTCATATGCATTTATAGGCAGTCATATACATTCAAACACATTCTCAGGAAGTATACTGTTTGAGAAAAGGGACTAAGTGAGATGCTTTCATAGAAGGTCTACAAGATGGGGTAACTCAAACAGTCACCTCTACCTCTTTCCTGCCCAATTGTACCTTTTATTTAAAGCTGTCATATAAGCTCCTCACTTGGTATCTCACTTACTTGACTTCATATACTGATTTTAAAATAATATCTAGACCTTTTAGGCTACTGTGCTGTTTTGTCTGGGTAGACAGTTGACATCAAGTTGATTCTGACTTATGGTGATCCCATGTATTGCAGAGCAAATCTGCACTCTATAAGGTTTTCAAGGTAGTAGCTTTTTGAAAAATGATCTGAAAGGTTTTCTTCTGAAGTGCTTTAGGTGAGCTTGAAACTTTAAATGTTCAGTTAGAAGTCCTATGTTTGACCCATGTGCTTAGACTACTATAAATATATTGATGTCTCTTTTTTGTATATCAATTACTTTATCTTAGAAGTTAAGCACATCCCAGGTAGTTACATGAGTTAGGTATCCATCATATCTTCAGTGAGAAGCAGAATAGTTGAGAACAATTAAAAATGTTTTAGTTTCTATTATCCATCCAATTTTATTTCTAGTACACATATATCAAATGCCTAAAATTGACCCAGTCCTGCAATCCTCTTATACGATGAACCACTTCCCTGTTTTTACTCCCTGGTCTCATGAATAATTCAGTTGGAACCAATATAAGATGTGGAGTAAATATGGATCCCAATGACCTGTATTTCAACTCTAGCTCTTATACTAAAGAACTCTCCAATCTCAAGCCAATCACAGAAGAGTTCATTTTCTCATCTATGCCATGAAAGATTGTGCTAAATGAATTCAAAGGTACTCTATATCTCTAAAGGTGCTCTTATTTAAAGTCCCTGAACCTTTTACATCAATACCACAGTTACTAGAAACCAGGAGTTGGATTAATGTGTGTTTCTGAGGGAAGAAGAAGAGCAAGTGAAATAATGACATCCCAGGAAGCCAGAGAATGTGAGACTCATTATAATGTTTTAATCACTTCTATTCTTTTGCAGGCTTTCAGACCTTTTATTCAAAGTTGAATCTAGAAATAGGAAAAAGAGAGTACTGTATTACTGCCATTAAATGACACCTGTTGTCACTGAGTCAATTCTGATTCATAGTCACCCTGTAGGCTCGCTGCCATCAGGTTGATTCAGACTGATTCAGTTCTTTGAGGACAGGGTCGAGCTGTCCCTATGTGTTTCTGAAACTGTAATTCTTTACAAGATTAGAAAGCTTCATCTTTCTCCTGAAGATCAGCTGGCTGTTTCGAACTGCCGACATTGGCAACCCAACATGTATCCACTATACCAGCAGAAATTCAAGGCAGAACAAAACTGTCCTGTGGAGTTTCTGATTCTGTACATATTTACATGCTTTTTTCCCCAGTAAGTGACTGGGGGATTAAATAGCTGACTTTTCAGATAGTAGCCAATAACCACTGTGCTATCAAGATTGTGCTTTCAATCTTTAAAGTAATTCATTATATTTGCTTTGATATATACTTGTGTTTGGTTGATTGTTTCATATTTGATCATCTATTAGTGCCTTCTTTTAAATGATGACCATTATCCAACTTTGGAAGTATTGACACTGAAATGTGTACCAGAGACTGTCCTAATCACTAATGCAATCTGATACTGGGAACAATCCCACTGTGTTATCTAGTCGTATCCTTATTTCACAGATGTCCACTCGCACACAGCCCATGCTTTGCAGACCTGGCAGTTGAGCTAAAGTCCCTGTGGTTAGGACCTGAGTACTCCACCCTTGTTGCAGTGCCTCTTTTCTCAGTTCTATCCTGGATATGGTTTTGTTGTTTTTATCTCTGCTCTCCATTAAACTCACCATATTCTTGAGCAAAGTTGAGACCAGGTTCTTCATTTCTGCCTACACTTGCTCCCAGGAAAAGTCTTGGTACATCCAAGGTGAAGATAAGATATGTCTGTTGAGATAATGGAAGAACTATGGATGCTTGTTTTTAATCTTCTTACAGTCATCTTGAGAATTGTGCCTATGTCAAATCTGTCTTTTCAATTGTGCTCAATAATGTTGAAATGACACTTCCAATATTAGTAACATGAATTGATTTATTTAAGTGAAGGGGCTTTACACCTTGAAAAAGAGGAGGAAGCAAAGCTTTGGGGATAATTTTAACTCACAGATTGACTTGAGCTATGGGAACCTAAGAAAGATATTGCAATAATCCTGGAGACATTGATATCATGCTGACATTGATTTTAGGATTTGATGTAAACAGCAGAAATGCACTGTTTATCTTTAGGGGTTGGGAGAGAGTATACATGGAGCAATGGTGAATAGTGCACTGTGAAAATGTCACCATAGGATAGGGTCAGGTTCTAAAGAACCCAAGAAGAAGGGCATCTATATCAAACTTGTTGGTAAGAGAGCTTAGTCAGCAAATATTTTAAAATGTAAAATATTTTTATACTTTAATAAATATAAATAATATACATATTATTTAAATAAAATAAAATTACATGTGCGCTATTACATAAAGAGATATAGCATTAATAAGAAAGAACACAAGGAGCCTGTTATTATCTTCTGTCTATTCAAAAATCATCTTCCCTTTGTTTAGGGAGGTTTGGGCTATTTATGTTCAGGAAGATAAAAATGCTACATATATCCAAGAGAAAGATGTCATTCTGAAAAATCAATCTTTTCTAGCTCTTGATATGGAATATATATAGTCTGCTCTTTATTGACAACTACCTTCTGCCTCTGAATATAGTTGCAGGATGATCAGCACTGCTGCAGCTATTTTGTAACCAGGAGGAAAGCATGCAAAGAATCCAGAAACTGATCTGCTCCAAAGCCTTCTATCATCGGGTTAGTGTATTGTCACAAGTAGACATTCATTTTTGAACTGATCTTTGGGTAAGAAAAGTAAATAACTCTTGTTCTAGTCACTAAGTGATGTTATTTCTGTTGCTTGTGGGGGAAACACTCTTTGTTGACAGAGAAGTTGAGAGACATAGATGGATGCAGATAAAGGTTCAGAGCCTATTAAGACTTAAGCATATTTCAAAATGTGAAGGGAGTTTCAAAGTAGTTTAAATGATCACAGTGAATTGTGGAGGAGGAGGTGAAAGGAAGAAAAGACTCATAACTTATCTCTCTCTCATATTCATTCATTCCACAAATATTTATGGACTGCCTATTCTTTTTTTCCAGGATCACAGCAACGCACAAGCCACAACAGTCTGTCAAACTGACAGACAAGTGGTAGACGTGTCTACTGCTCTAGGTAAATCTGTTGAGCAAAGCCTCTTTAAAGTGTTGAAAAGCAAGGATGCTATTTTGATGAGTAAAGTGAGCTAACCCCAACTGCTGTATGCAGTTCCCCTCACATGCATGTGAAAGTCCTTGCACAGGGACTGTTGCATAAGAATCACTCCATTTCAATTGTGGTGCTAAAGAAGAATATTAAAAATGATATGAACTGCCAAAAAAAAAGACAAAACACCAAAAACTAAAGACCAGACTGCACCTGGAAAAAGTACAGCCAGAATGTTGCTTAAAAGCAAGAATGGAGCATCTTTATCTCACACACTTTGGACATGTTTTCAGGAGGAGTTAATACCTGAAAAAGAACATTACATTTAGTAAGAGAAAGGGGCAACTAAAAAGAGGGAGATCCTTGATGAGATGAATTGACCTAGTGGCTGCAACATGGGAACTTAGGAATAATTGTGAAGATCCCTCAGGACCTGGTGGTGCTGAGCTTAATTGTACATAAGGGTCACTACAAGTCAGAAGCAACTTCATGGAGTCTAACAACAACAATGACTATGATGACACTGACAACAACTACTACTACTTCTACTTCCACTACTACTTGTGCTACCACAATATTTTCATTAAGCAAACTTGCAACTTCTTTGTTAGGCAATGGAGATACATCAAAAGCTAAACAGCAAACAATTTCAAATCCCATGGAATCTGTATTTTCAAGGGCTAAGGATTGCTGGCTCTGATGTAGCAAAATTAAGATATGCCCAGATGAAAAGACAGCCTTTTGTATAAATAATTGAGATAAGTAAGAAAGATACCAGGTGAAGGCTCATACCCAAAAAATACATATTCCTAGTAGAGAAAAGAACAACTACAAAATCCTAAAGAGCAACTGGCACTTGCAGGAAGGTGGAGACTAATGTAGGTGAAAGGATAAGCCAGAAGAGTCCTGGGAGACAAGCACAGAGACTCTGAGGGAATGGGTTCATATTGTATAGACTTCTGAAAAATCCTTGGTGAGTGCTTAGGGTTTTTTGCTTTGTTTTATCACATATACTACAAAAATGGTTGGGGACTTTTGATAATGGATATGCCATGTTTTGTGTAATACTATTATTCCTGCTAGGTTAAAATTGATGGAAGACTTGTTTCTTGTTCTGAGGTCACTTGTGTGTTGTTGTGCTGCTACAAGCTAGGGTCACTATGGAAAAAGGTTTGGGACACTATCTGATTTCGTGATGGAAGATAAGGCTTGGGAGTTACGGAACATCCAATTGGGAAGAGTTGACTTCTTAAACTAGAGTAACATTTAATAACATGGACATAGCAACATTTCTGAGACCTTCCTTTGTTGATGTGGCATGAGTGAATACAAGAAGAAACAATTTTAATAGCCACTAGTAATAGAAATATGATGTTCTACATGAAGAACAACCTATATGAAGAAAGCAAAAGAATCATTAAAAATGCAGGTAAGAAAGAAAAGACAAAAATTAGAAGCTATCAAAAGTGAAAGGGCACAATTGAAGGTCTGTATCCTCAGGACTGGTGAAGCTACATGGAAAGGTACTGTACAATTTGGATCACATAGTTATACAGTGTATTATTTCAGGAATGAAAAATTACAGATAACCACTGAAAATGCTGTCAATGATAAGATCTCTACGCCTTAAACAAAGGGCCGTTAATAACTATTTTTTTTCAAAGAATATGCCAATCACCACATCCAAAGTTAAAGAGATGATTTGACCAAATTCTGAAATCTAAAATTGATTTGACATAAATCAAGATGCATTGAAAATTCTTGTGTTGGGAATGTGAACTCTAGAAAAAAAAACCAAATATTAGTTGGAAGATATGACCATGAGAAACAACACTGGAAGTGACATGATGGAATTTTGCAAGATCAATGACTTACTTAGTGGAAGTACCTTTTTGAACAACATAGATGGCAACTATGCGGGTGGACCTTGTGAGATAGAACACAGAGGAATCAAATTGGTTATAGCCACTGAAAGAAAAGATGGAGAAGTTCAATGTCATCACTCAGACGAAGCCCAGAAACAGGTAGTTGCTCATATGCATATTCAAGTTCAAAGTAAAGAATTAAAACAAATTAAGAATAAAAACAAATTAAAACAAATCTATAAGAGCAAAAGTATAAACTTGAAATTTTCTTACCTGAATCGAGATTATATCAATAATAGAGTTGACTCATTGAACAATAGTGATTGAAAATGTGTTGTAGGATGATGTCAAGGTTGTTCTACATGAAGAACATCCTATATGAAGAAATCAAAAGAATCATTAGAAATGCAGGTAAGAAAGAAAATACAAACATAAGTAGCAGAAGAGAACCTTTTTTTTTCAATATAGTTGTGTTAGTCCAGATAGACTAGAGGAACAAATTTCAGAGACACACATATAGGTATAAGGAAAGGGTTTATATTCAAAAGAAATGTGACACTAAGAAGGCATAGCAATCCAGTCCAGTGCAAAGTCATAAGTTCAGTTCAATATTAACCCATATGCCCGCAATCAGTCTATAAAGTCTGCTTCCAGCTCAAGAAGTCACAGGTCAGTGGGTGCAGAATTCTTGCACTGGCAGGGGTCTCCCCATGGCTCCTCACTTCCAGGGCTCAGGTCCATCAGCAGCATGCCACTCCAGCTTCAGAAGTCTGTCATCAGGGTTAAGCCATATGGTCTCTCCGCTGGCTCCTCCAACTTCTCCAAGGCTGCACCTTGTCTCTTCCGTGATTAAGTGTCTCTGAAACTAACTCCCAACAACTGGGGAAGATAGCTTCTCATCTTCACGAGGGAAATATCACGAGATTTCCCTGGAGTCTCAGGTGAAAGCCTTGCCCACACAGAAGCCTCATCAGCTACTCAATAGCTTTCTCCTGATTAACAGGCCAGACTCCACCCCTACATTTCAATTATAAAATTAACATAAGCACATGACTGCCACAATAGTATACCTACATTAAATGGAAGAAATAATTAAGTAAAAGAACTGAGAATAAAACAAACAAAAGTACCAAAATTAACTGCTTAGAAACCTGATGTTAGAAAAACAGCAGCAACAAAAGAGTAGGCTTAGCATTTCTCAAGCTCAAGAGCTGAAGAACCAGTTCTAGCTAGGGTTTGCTCTGTTGAAAGAGCCCATGAACTTAGAGAATCTGTTTGTAGGGGAGGATGTTGAGCCTTATGCTGCATGTATGGCCAGTTCCTGAAGAAGGTCATCATGCTTGTCCAACAAAAGAATCAGCATAAAAGAGAAATGCTATTTATGAAATTAATTGACACAATGGTTGTGACAGCCCAGCAACAATTGTGAGGATGATACAGGACTAGGAAGTGTCTCATTCTATTGTGCCAAAGTTGTCACGAATCAGAATACACTAAAAGGCACTTAAACAGCAGTATGTTGAAAATAGACACAGGCACTAGTGACAGAGAAAGACACACACTTCAGATTGCAAGTGTTGAGAATGTCATAGTATTTATATAAGAGTTGGCTTAGCAAATGGGAAGAGAAGTTTGGAATTTTCTTTTTTTTTGCAGTTGAATGATGAGTTTGCTAATGGATTGAAAGTAAACTATAAAAGAACAGGTCAAGTCTGATTCTAAAGCACATATGCAAACAACTGAAATGGTGTAGTTTTGATTTAGAATGATAGAAAATAAAGTTTGGATTTGGATTTGTCAATCTTGAACCAGTCAGATATTTAAATGGAGATATATGAATCAGTAATTTAGATGAGATTCCCTGGGCTAAAGCCAGAAATGTGAGCAATCTTCAAACACGAAGTGTGAAACATCTGTCCATCAGTTTGTTGGGTGGGTTTGGCTGGTGTGTTGCTATGATGCTGGAAGTTACTTAGAATACAGCAAGTTTTGACAGAGATTCCAGACTAAGACAGACTAGAAATAAATCTCTACTTCTGGTAACCAGGTAATAAGAAACATATGGGTGAAAGGCAACAAAATATTTTCAGGACTATATCTGGAAGATAAGCCTCCTAAATTGGAAAATATTCAAAATATAGTAGCCACAACAAAAGTAAATCAATAAAGATGACCCAGGCCTGTACATCATTTGATTCTTTTGTGCACACCACTACTGTGACAGGGCATCAGTTCTATAGAATTAACAAGAACGTCATCAGGCTGGATGTATAACCAAGAGTGCGAGAAGTAAAGGATTATAGTAGCAAAGACTGAAGGGTGGGGGATTTCAATGATGAAAGGTCTTAAAAATAAGCATAAGCAAGAAGAAGAAACTGAGAAGGGGTAAGCTGAGGAAGAGCTAAGAATATGGAAGACTGAGAACCAACGAAGTATCCAGAGAGAGAGAGAGAGAGAGAGAGAGAGAGAGAGAGAGAGAGAGAGGAGAGAGAGAGAGAGAGAGAGAGAGAGAAATTGAGGGTGCTTTAATGCCACACCTTGAGTTAGTTAAAGTTGCTATGAGATGTCAGTTTGTACTGATTCTATCTTCAAACTCAGGAGAATATTGAAGCGAAGCCATCAGTACCAACATTATTCCATCACAAACTGACTATATACTTTTATTGGAACAATGGAGAACGAGTCAAAGCCTGGGTCTGTGGTCTAGAAGTCAGAAAGAATAATAGCATTGTCAAGACCACTGGATGTTTTGGGGTCTGAACTTTTTTCTTTAAAAAATTTTTTTTAGATATAGGAATTATTCTGCAAAGAAATGACAAGAAACGGAATTTTCAGCCATCTGATGAGCTCAGATTGCACAGGGAGCATTCAGTAGGATAAAGCAGCCCTAGCGAGTCTTTATCATATAACCACACGTGTCAAGTAATACAAGAAATTCTTCAGAAACCAAGGAAGCAAAAACTAGAGAGAGTGTTAACAGTTTCAGCTCCGTGCATCACTAATGAACAAACAGGAAAGGAGACCCCTCTCCATGGTACAGAGAAATGATGGAGCAAGGAACTCTCATCATACTAGGCTCCATGCTTCATAAAATATGTGACAGGGAAAATATGCAAAACACACACATATTCTTGTGCACACACAGGCAGAGATAGGAGAAACAAAAGCTTCAAGATGGATTTGCTGAGGATGGGAAAGCCAGGTCTTGTGTGTGTGTGTGTGTGTGTATTCAATATATAATGAGGGGGCTTCCTAAAGTTTATGGAAAATATTATCCTTTAACTATATTTTGAAGTATTTTTGGGTGAATATATACATATATATGCATGACGCATATATGCATTTGTTTATACTTATAAATAAATGTATACAATTTATATACACCTGCTGTTATCAAATATCAAACCCATTTTTTACACAAACTTAGTTTGTGCCTTCACGTGCTACTTTTGACTTCTATGGAATTAAATGCCCTTTATGAACCATTTTTGTGTATGATATTCATGAATTATGGTACCACGAGCATTCAGGAAAAAAAAACCTGTTTGAACAGAAAATCCCTTTTCATAAATAGAAAAATCAATCGTGTAAATATTTAAACAGTTTAGGATAATTTACTATTTCTAAGTACTACAAAATATTTTTAAAGCACCCAGGAATATATAAGGACTGACAAAATAATTATTTTGTTGAAAACAAATCACTAAAACAGGTCCCCTAAGGACTTCTGCTTCACTATACTTTGCTATAATTATTTAGGTAGGAATCCGAAAGATTTGAAAGAGTTAGGGTCACCTAAATAGTACTACTATAGCATAACATACAACAAGATGTAGTCAAAAGGAGGGCCCAGTGGTGTATTGGGCTGAGCACTGGGCTGCTTACTAGAAGGCCAATGATACAAATCCACCAGCCCCAGGTCAAAGGTGAGGTCATCTGCTCTCCTGCAAAGAGTTGATCTTGGACACCCTAAAGGGCAGTGATCCCACACTGCCTGCTTGAGTTACTCTGAGTTGGAATCAATTCCATGAAATTATTTTTTTAAATTAAAGCACGATACATGCAATATTTATCATTTTCACAGTAGTTTTTTTTCACAAATTCTGCGCAGATGAAAACACTTGTGTCCTTTGTGGAACTATGTTTCAGCTATGGTCAGTATTTCTACCATAATTAAAGGTGAATATGTAAAATATCAATTTTTTAGAGGTAAAAGTTACCTTAGGGATCTATAGTTCTCCATGTCCTTTATTTCACTTGTGAATCAAAGAGGTTATAAAATTTGCCTACAGCCACACAGCAGACTAGCAAAAGGTGTAGTTAGATATATCCCTCACTGAAAGAAAGACGATACCCACAGATAAGTCCTTCTGATCTCACTGAGATTTCATCGCACATGCACTAAGGATGCTGGTGTGCCTCCTGGTGGTTTGCCAGGAAGTAAAGTTGGTCCTTTTAACATTCTGTTGGTTTAGTCACTTGGGTTTGTAGAGAGCTTATTAGAGTTTCTATTTTCAAAACACTTTCACATCCATTTTCTAGCATCTCCTGCATGGGTAACAATAGACGTAATTGTCCTGATCACAGACAGGCAAGCTAAGACTCACGTTCAAAACTTGTTCAGCATGATTTAGTCAGGGTTAGTCTAAATCCAGGTAGATAATTCTAGAAGCAGTCAGATGACCTGGGTTTGGATTTAGTTCCTAATTCATTTTGGAAAATGCTTAGATGCACTAGACAGTCTTCTCCTTTCATGCCCTGTGGTCTGAGGTTATTCAAATCTAACCACTTCCTTGCCAAGGTGACAAATCTGAAAGAAGCAAATGAGACTACTTGTCTAGGCACATTTCCACTATTTATATGTGGCTGCTGTGTGAGCTTCATCTACATTATGCAAAGAAAGTTTATTTTTCCACCTACAGCTTCTCTTTTTGCAAAGAGCTACTAAATAAGATGGTTTATTTCGCATGATTGATTACAGGAATCCTGCTCATATATCCAAGAGCTGACACTTTAAATCACATCTTCTTTTCAATTGAAGGGAATGAAATGATTTTCATATCTTGACATGATTGATTATTTGGAAGCTGAAGCCAAAAATCTATAAGAGTTCAATCTATAGAGCCTACCAGCTGATAGCATATTATCAAAGCTTATTAAAATCATGCATGACTTGCAACTGCAGCTTTATATCTGACAGTAAGCAAATATAATGGCCTTCTGCCTTCAGACAGCACCTTTGTATTAATGTGGTGGTTGATATATATATTTATGAAAGGATTATAGGTGATATAAATTTTACCTTTACAGATAAATGGCAATTCTTTTGTGGTTAATCTCCAGAAGAGTTTGGGGAAATCTAAAGTAGTGATGGGGCAGAATATTTATCAGAGGCAGATTTGTAGAGTCTCTACAAGCTGTTTGTCCCCATAGGATACTGACTGCTTACTGATTTTCTCAGGGGTCTCTTCCTTTAATCCAAACCCTGAGAGGTATCTCAGCTATAAAGGTGAGTCATCAAGACTTACAGACTGAAATTTACACACTACAGGGTAAGTCGACTTATCGAAGAAGAAGTTTTCATTCATTTAAAGTTACACAGCAGGATATGGAACATAGAGACCAGCCACTGTTCTGAAGGTTGGCACATTTATTGGAAAATCAATGCTTAAGTTATCATTTCCCCTACTTTAATTATAATTCCAATTTTCTTTTTGGATGGTGCAGATCAAATAAAAATAGGCTCTGTCTCTTCATTGTAAACACCTCCCCATAAATCTAGCCTCTGTCATTGCTGGACTGTGGAACAGGCCTTTAACTTGGCTCTTCTGTGCCTAGAGTTAAATTCTGATGAAGATTTGCAGTGTAAGGTAAAAGTCCCCTAGTGACCTACCAGCCACATATATCCATCTTCAGCCTACCTTCAAAGAAGCAAAAATGTCAAGCTGAGACTCATCTAAGCATTAAAGGGGTAAATTAAACAATATGTGTCAATAAATGCTTCAACGGAAGATATTTTATTCCTATACTATTCATGCATGCTAAAGATTGGCTATGATTTTTTTTGATCCCACAAGCACTGATTCTTCTAAGTTCTAGAGATAGAATGATGAACATGTGATGGATGTGGGGTATGTGATGGAACTTCAAAAAGTATGAAAAAATTCCATTTTTGTTCATGGTCACCTTGAAAGTGCCCCCATAAGATCCTTATAATTTGGGTAGTTTAGTGTTAAAAGAGCAAGCAGTACAATTAATTAAGTGGACCAAAAAACGATGTTCCATAGTAAAATAAAGAAGACTGTTAGCATAGGAAGACAAGCAAGGGCTCCTTTAAAGAATGCTTCATTGACAAATGGAAGATTAAACAATGTGCAGGGGGATGAGCCTAAAAAGGCAGGGAAAGAAAGCATCAGGAAGGAAGGAAGCTGGGACAACAGATGGGATGATGAACTGGGGCTGCAGAAGTGATGCTGCATTGCTCAGTGCAGAGATACATAGCTAGATATGGTAGATGTGGGCCAGACTAACAAGTCCACAGTACTGGTAAAATTTGCACTT
This sequence comes from Nesogale talazaci, assembly GCA_004026705.1. Lineage (NCBI taxonomy): Eukaryota > Metazoa > Chordata > Mammalia > Afrosoricida > Tenrecidae > Nesogale > Nesogale talazaci. The sequence goes on from PVJH01004205.1 coordinate 122,218, forward strand.
TGTCCTGAAGCTACTCAGCTCTAAAAGGGTTTTAATCAGAAAAGTTACATGATTTGTGTGCGTGTGTGTGTTTTAGAATGGAGGAAGTATGTTGCAGGTGATTCTAGATTGAATTAGTGAAGGAATGACAATTTTATTTAGGGTGATAAGTAAGGTGTTGTGTCAACTTTCTTGGGCTGACTTTCTCAATGGCTTTTCAGTTAACATGTAGTCATCCCCTCATGACTAAAGCTTCTCTACGATGTGACCTGCTTTTAATACAAAATGACAATGGAGAAATTTTTTTTGCTCTTTGCTGGTTCTGGATCCTGACACAGCCCGACCTCTGGTTCTTTGGCCTTGAGACAACAGCCTGCTGTATTGTCTGCAGTTCTGGGAATTGTTTGCACCATACTTGCCAGCCTTGCAGTCATTTGCCTCTGCAGCTAGACCCCTGTCCTTTGACATGCTCATCTTCCGTTCCCCGGCCCCTGTAAAAAGACACACTGCGTGTGTTTTCTGTTTGTTGGTTTATCAATAATTATGTTAGAACAACAGGAAACACCACTATGGTCACCAAGAAAGTACTCTGGGAGGTAAGCAGAGAAAACCAAGAAACTATTGAAACCAGGGGATAGAATGTAAAGGGGTTGTTTCAGTTTGTAGACTGATAGCATCAGCTTCCTGAGGAATGGTGAATAAAATGGATTGTGAGTTGGACTAATTTTGAGACGATGCTTACAGGTATTTAATGTGACAGAGTAAAAAGATATTTGAGTTGATGAACATCCACAGCTCACTCTAGAACAGTCATAAATGGGGAGCAAAAAGAACCACATATATGGAGGGTTTCACAGAATATTGTGATTAATTGCACTTCTTGAGATTGGCTGTGTACATATATGAATCACATATGTACTTTATACACATAATATATGTACTTTGTATGCGTGTTTGTTTGTATTTCCTCCAGATTCCTTATCCCTCAAATCTAATTAGCAAAATTATAATTACAAAGTAGTGAGTACAATATTATGATTGGGGGGGCACCACAACATGAAGAATTGTATGAAAGGGTCATGGTTTAAGGATGGTTGAGAACCACTGCCTGAAGAAGATGAACTACACAGAACTCATGGACAGTCTGTCAAAGCTCTGATTTTTTTTGATCATTCTAAATTCTGCATCTGACTCACCATCATTGGACTTGCAATTCTCGGGATTTGAGTCAGCAGGCAACCTCAGCACCTGCAGATCTTAGCACTATTAGCTTCCTGTGTAGCCGATGCTCCATCGTTCTGCTCTTCCACCCACTGATCTTGAGTCTGCTAGTGCCTGCAGCTGTGTGACTCAAGAGAAGCTGGGTGACTCTAATCCATGGAGTTGGGACATGCCATCCTGGATAACCACATGACCCCTTTTCTTGGAGTAACTTTCTCTCTTTAGGTAAGTATACATCCATAAACTTCACTGATTTTGCTTCTTTGAAGAACCCAAGATAAAACACCATAGCTGTAGGCACTGAAACTGAAGGAGATTAGGTAGCAGAGTTACCTGGAAAGCAGGGATTAAAACTAGGTCAACCTGCAAACTCCATCGATGTTGGAGGAACCATAGTACTGTGGTGGTTACGCTTTGAGCTGTGATCCCCAAGGTTTGCAGTTAAAACCACCAGCCACTCTGTGGGAGAAAGACAGGCCTTTTTGCTACCTTAAAAAGTTACAGTCAAGGCAACTCACAAGGGCAGTTTCACCCTGTTCGGTAGAGTCTCCATCGAGTTGGCATCAACTCGATGGCAGTGAGTTTGAGCTTATACCATGTATATTTGTGCATGTTATTGTGCCAATCAATTACTTGCTTGAAGAAGTCTTTATATAGCCCATTTGTACCTGGAATTCTTTCTGTTGTTACTGTTGTTTGTTAATGCATGCTGCAGATGACTGCTCAGTAAGTAACTGCTGAATATAAGTGACCTCAACTAAAATAATCTTTTTTAGATGCATACTTACATATCATCATTTTGAAAATTGAGTTGAAAAGGTCATGATGAGTATAAATAAAGATTTCAAAAGAAAATTAGTACTTAATGGACAAAAGAATGGCCACAGAAGCATTGTCAAGTCCCAGGAGGCTCTTCCATTCACTGAACTGTCAGCCATACTGGAAAATGTGGACCTGACATTTCTTATTCATTTCTTCCTGTGAAAGGAGTCTGGATTTTCTCAGCCCATGAAAAAAGACAGGAGAAATGAGTCAGCAATGAGATCAAATATGTCACTTATAAATGAGCAGTTAGGTGACTCTATGGTGTCCTACCTTCAAATTTACATCAACATGATAAACTAAAGGCAGATTGCAGTTATAGGAACCAAATGAATTGAAAATATTTCTATCTCAAGTTTACATGTAACTGTTCATTTTGGGTAGCATGGTATGATGGCGTGTCTCTAAATCACCCAAGGTCATCCACACACATATAATCATGAGAGTATGCAAATATAATGAGACAATTTTATGGACTTTATGGGGGTACATTGAACCCTTAAAGATCATAGTCTCTGGATCCTAAAACTGGAGGAATTTTTTTGTTTTAAGGGCCAAAGGACTATATTATTCAATTTTTGTAAAATAATTTAATTTTATAGCTCTTTATCCCTTCATTAATACACCAGAGCAAATGACTCCTATACTCAAGTTGAAATGGAAACAGAGAGAGAAATAGAGAACACAGGGATCTGCAGAGTTCATATATACTCAAATTGTATAATATGTAAAATATTGAGGCAATTATTTGATCCACTACACTCAACAAAGTTAATTGTCTTTGAAAGTACTAACCTTTGACAGTGCTGTATATTATTTAAAACTAAAAATAGAAGGAAAATGTGGTTTCAACATTTCACTTTTCTCTACATTTTATTTGGTCTATGCATATAAAAATTTAGACAATAAGGCATGGAGTTATTTTCTGAATATTCTTATACTTCTACTGGGACCAATGCAGGAATTTAGACAAGGTTGTATTGCTTACTTTTGCCAATAGAACATGAATAAATGACATGTAATTTCCAGGTAGAACTTTATGATCCAGAATGCACTTTACTGTGTTTTCTTCTGTTACACATAAAACTTGAAGTACATCAGGAAATGCAGTCCAATGTAATGATACTCTATCTGTCTGAGTCCTTGAGCCATTTTAGCAGGCAGTTTCACTCATGAATACGTTGGAACATGCAGTTTAAACAAGTAGTCTGTATTTATTGTCTTTCTTATATCACTTGAATGAAATCTCCGGATAGGTAGATTTTTATTTGCAGTGTTAAGACTCAAATTAACATTGGATTGCATATGATATCCATCTCCATACCTTACTCAACTTCAATCTTGACCAAGAACCAGGGTTTTACATAGGTGAGTTAAATAAGATACATTAGGCTTTTATATATTGAGGCTCACCAAGGAAATGGATCGTATGTTATAAATTGCAAAGGGAACATTTGATTTAAAATGTAACCATTATACTTTGTTCAGCATACAGATATATTGAGCCTCATATCATGATCTTAATAACTTACTTAACAATGGCATGTAGTGAAAGCAATACTCTTGGGCTCCCATTTGTCCACTATTCACATTTTCTTCCAAGGGGTATGAAGTACCATCTTTCCATGTGTTTTAGAAGTAGAGGAAAAAAAGAAGCAGAGAGAAATAGACATATTTGGTTAGCAACATAATATTATACTTATCTCTTTTATTTTCCCCTTATAGTTTTCTCTTATAACATATATAATTTAGTTAATTTTATTTATTGCATGCCTTCCCTCACTAAAATGTAAATTGTATATTGGCCATGCTTTAATTTGTTGTGTCCATGTCTACATCCCAACCACTAGATCAAAGGTTGAACATAGTACTTACTGTAAATATGTGTTGGAAGTATGGGTTGTCATTATGTTATCATCACTCTATCTTCCTCATTGTAGAAACATGTATTGTATTTTTAAAGATATTTAGTAAGTAATTTGAAAATTGTAGTCTATAGAATACTAAAAGAAACAATGAAATTAGGGCTAGATATTTAATAAATATGCTTTCGAAAACTCCAAGAGGATTTTCCCATAATTCTATTTAGCTCTAAAGCATTAATGTCCTAGTGGGAAAATGTAATATCAAGTCTATGTTTTGTGATGTCAGATAAAGTAGAATTTGACTCTTGGCTGCATAGTTTATTAAGTGTGTGGTTTGTGTTTTTTAACCAAAGCTACTAAGCCAAACTTCATTTTTTTCCATATCACTTTTCTTCATTTTTTCATGTTGAGCTACCAAGGTAAAATTTCTTATATTTGGAATTACTGCTTTCTTTCCCAATGAACAGATTCTGTGTTCACCTCCAGGTCCTTCAGATCTCTCCTGTGATAAAGAAACAGACACCAAACATATTTTTAAAAATTTTTTCTCAGTGCCCCCCAAAATTTCCGGTAAATGCTGCTAACTATGTGCTTATGCCTTCTCCCTGATAATTAGCATATCCTATTTCCCCCACCACAACCTAGACTTCTTGGCAAAACTTGGTAGATATATTCATACAAGGCATAATACAAGACAACAGACTCTGAGAGGCTGGAGCTGAGTGGAAGCAGGTTGCTCCAAATCGGAAAGGAAAGAGCATCAAATCATCAAGTCATCCCTTTGTAAGCAGCTCTATGATATGTGAAATTAAAAGAATAGGGAATATGTCAGCAGTAATACACTGTAATACACTCTGCTTTTCCCCGTAGCATGGTGCTATCTTTGGTTTACTCAAGAGTAAAGAAACCACTGAACTGTGTGCTTCACAAAGGTTTAAAATGCTATAACCAAAAATAATATCCTTATTTATAAGAGTTAAGACAAGGGTAGTCTAGATTTTTTTTGGACAGGGGAAGTAGTGAGCTCGAGGTTAGTTTTGCCATAAATAATTCTGTTGCCCTCCAGTAATGTTTACAAAATTTGGAAACAATTACAATGAATCCTTGATCAATCAAATACCCACCATGTCAACACCTTAATTAACCTCCCTAAGAATTTTAAAGATGCAAACACGTGCAAATTGTATATAAGTTGTGTTATTCCAAGAATATTTTTTATTCTTGGTCCAGCATCACTACACATCTCTAATGAGCTTAAAATTATAAACAAGGGGACTTCAGAGAGATCCTGAAGAAATTCACTTTTTCCCATCAAATGTAAAGCCTCTTTGTATATATAATTTTTTCCTTTTTTGTATAAACATAGAATGATTTATATTTGTTCAATCTATGTGCTAAAGGTACAAGCTATTTCCTCTTCCACTTCCTTTATTAGTCTAGTCTCTCCCTTCTACATTATTAAAAAGAAAACTCAAAATAATTGGAGCAAAACCGGAAACTTTCCAAGACTGATACAGTACTCCTACAACACAATACCGCTGGAGCAGGACAAGAAAAACTCCCAAAACTACTTGAGTCAGAAATCCAATTGCTCTCATCAGAGTGTCATCTTTTTCTGCTTCTCTGTCTCTCAGTTGTAGCCTCCTCTGTTATGGTTAGATTTAGGATTCCTTGAGTCTTACATCACCCATCTCAGTAAGAAGGATTGGGTCAACGTGGTATTTTAGATTTTGTATCGATTTGGCTTGACTTGCATGTCCATTCCCCTATTCTGATTGACAAGACTTGTATATGTTCACTCATAAAATCAGATCTAGACTTAGTTCCACTTGAAATATATACACCTGAAAAAAGCATTTTTAGCATATCATTTGAAGTAATTATCACAAAATCCATCATAAAATGTGGGAATGTCTTATGAGAAAGGTAATTTGTGGGTCTTACATAACTCTTTTAACTCTGTTACCAATCAATTGATGTAATATCTGAGAACCTGTTTCTTAGCTATAAAATAAGGATGGCCTACATGTTTGTAATGAGCATTAAATACCATATAAAAATCGAAATTCTCCTTTCATGGTACTGAATTATTAATTTCTATATTGACCCTGTAAAATAAACAACATCAAATATCAACTCTAGCAAGTTGACTGTGATACTACACTGAAGGACTAGGCATGGCTCTTGGAAAATATGTATGTTCCCATCAGTTCAACACATTTCCTCATTCTGTTACCAACAGCTACTCAGGATATGTTCTCTGAATGGGAGGTGACAAAAACATAGAATCGGAAAGCAAACCACCAAAACACATCACCTCGTTTCACTTCAATTGTATGTGCTGACATCTTTGAGGAAACCATGCCTTCGCGTGGCTGAACCCCCTATCATGAGACTTGTGAATACACTCTGCCTACTCTGTTGAGTGGCATAGACAAGTAACTTAGCAAAGGGTAGAGATGTATAACTCAGTCACAAGGAAGAAATGAAATATTGGGGAAAATAACCCAGTCTACCATAAACTCCCAAAAGGTGATAAAAATGATTAGATTTGTCATTTTTTAAAAATTTTATTGGGGGCTCTTACAGCTACTACAACATTCAGTACATCATTTGTATCAAGCACATTTGCACACATATTTCCACATACATTTCCCAATATTTTCCACTTGAGCCCTTGATACAAGCTCCTTTAAAAAAAAACCCTCCCCTTTCCCTTCCCCCCCTTTTTAAAAAAATTAATCATTTTATTGGGGGCCCCTACAACTCCCATCACAATCCCTAAAAACATCAGTTGTATTCAGGCCACTTTTACACACCCATTGCCATCATCACTCTCAAAACATTCTCCCTCCCTCCAGGCCCCCATTATCTGCTCCCTATATTACCCTTCCTCCCCCGCCTTCCCCTTGAACTCTTAGTAATTTACAAATTATTTTTTCATCCTGTACACTGTCCAATGTGTCCCAACACTCACTTCCCTGTTGTCCATGCCCCAGAGAGGAGGCTACGTGTAGATCCCTGAAGTTGGCTCTCCCTCTCCATTCCTCCATCCCTCCACCCTCCTGGTATTACCACTCCCATCACTAGTCTTGATGGATCATCTATCCTAAGT